>JABCMI010000138.1:0-303346 GCA_026261945.1 Hirschfeldia incana | reverse complement strand
TGGTGGGCTAGTGCGTTGGCCCATTGCTGGTTTTGTTGTTAGGACTTAGGACATAAACCATCTGTCACAGCAGGAGTGTTTGGTTTATGTCAGTGTCGCCACGTAATGCTTAAAACTGAGGGACCCACCTTAATCCAAAAGATATCAACGGTTGGATTAGTTCACTTAGATCGAAGTGAAGACGGAAAAGAAAAAAAAAAGACATGCCACTCTCTCTGCAATCTCCGCCTTCTCCAGCAATTCTCTCTGCTTCGATCCCAGTACACCTCTCTCTCTCTCTCTCTCTGTTTGGTTACTTATACATTGTTTTGTATGTGTTATCTCACGGATGGATCTTGATCTGCGCAGAAGGGACGATGGAAGACAGCCGGATTCTCCCTCGATTCTCCTCCTCCCGCCGTTAACTTCAGTACTATCCGGCGATCGATTCCACGGATTCATGCTTCAGCTAGCTCCTCCTCCTCTTCCTCTCCGTCTTCTCAATCTCTCGGAGCTGGTACTGTTGTTATATCCTTTTATATGATCGAGTCTCTCGCATCAATTTGATTGGATATTTCTTTTTAAAGAGAATTTGATTATTTGGTTTTCTGATAGATAGATATAGTACCATCATTGAGCTTCTTCTAATGTCTGAAATCACCTGTTCGAACAAACTATGCTATAAAAAGTTGCTATTTTTTATCATAAAAATTATGGCTTCTGCTTGCTTTAGTTCTCACCTTATTGTTTTTGATACTTAATATGTTATATGTGGATGTGTTAGTAACAGATGGTGTCTTTGTTCTTGGATGATATGTTGGTTTCTTAAAGTTTTGAACTTTGTACTTTTATGGAATGCTTGTGGATGTTCTTTTTTTTATCAAGTATCAACTGCTTTTGTGGATGTTCATTACAATTCTTTGATTGGAATTTTTGTTATCCAGGTGAGAGCAATGAGCTAGATGCTGTCTCAGCTTTTAGTGAGATTGTTCCTGATACCGTCGTTTTCGATGACTTTGAGAGGTAACATATATCTCTCTCTACTTCATTACACTTTAGTTACTGGTAAAATAGCATAAAACCTGAGTCAGAGTTTAGCTTCTTGACATTGTACTAATTTTTTTTTTGTCTTGGATCTAGGGTATAAGAAATAAATTAGGTTTAAGGTTTTGTAACAATAAGTTTCCTTGAAGTTGTGACATGTATAATATTCTTTCTAAGCTTTGGTTATTGTAAATTTTCCTTCTTTGGTTTGGCAATGCGATCAATTTTGAAGTATTGATTACTTTGTTGTATATAATTGAACTACAGGTTCCCGCCAACTGCAGCTACTGTTAGCTCCGCTCTCCTCCTTGGCATCTGCGGTCTCCCTGACACAATCTTCCGGGTATGCATTTAAACATTTTGATATCTAAAAGTAAAATATATAGATTGACTCTCTTTTACATCATATGATTAGAATGCTGTGGACATGGCTTTGGCGGACTCTACCTGTGCGGGGCTTGATACCACTGAGTCAAAACTCTCTTGCTTTTTCGATAAGGTCTGATTTTCTAACAACTTACTCTGCTTGTTTCCCACTTTATCAGCTCAAAGCTTTTCTTTGTCCAATTACTGATGAGAAAAAAGTGCAGGCTATTGTGAATGTAGGTGGAGATCTTGTCAAACTCGTTCCAGGTCGAGTTTCAACTGAAGTGGATGCACGTCTTGCTTATGACACTAACGCCATCATCCGTAAGGTACTTTCTTCCAATGAGAGCATATATCTTTAAATCTCTTGACATGTGATGATGTGATGTTGTTGTGGATGTCTCTAGGTTCATGATCTGTTAAGACTCTACAATGAAATCGATGTACCTCACGACCGGTTGCTGTTCAAAATCCCTGCAACCTGGCAAGTAAGTGTCCTTCAGCAAACACTAATACAAAGTTAAGTATCTTGCTTATCATTTTTCGCTCTCATTAGGGTATTGAAGCTGCAAAGCTGCTGGAATCCGAGGGAATTCAAACGCACTTGACCTTCGTTTACAGGTACCTTGGAACGAACGTATACATAATGCATGTACTCTCTAGTTTTACCACATCTAATTCTTTCTCAAACACCAATCTTTAAAATTGCATTTCAACATCAGCTTTGCTCAAGCTGCAGCAGCTGCTCAAGCAGGTGCCTCTGTCATTCAGATTTTCGTTGGTCGCCTCAGGGTATAACAGTTTTGTTCAACAGATGCTGAGTGAACTTTCATTTATAACCTAAAGTTTCAACATCTTTAAAACTCTTTAGGATTGGGCGCGTAATCATTCAGGAGATGCCGAGATTGAAACTGCTGTTAAATCCGGAGAAGATCCAGGTCCGGCATTGGTCAGAAGATCGTATAACTACATTCACAAGTATGGCTACAAGTCCAAGCTAATGGCTGCTGCTGTCAGAAACAAACAAGACTTGTTCAGTCTTCTCGGGTAAAACTCAAAAACTGTAAAAAGAAACAAGACTTGTTGTTCTGTATTCATTCTAACTCTAGATGTTATATCCTCAGGGTTGATTATGTGATTGCACCATTAAAGGTGCTGCAGTCTCTCAAAGACTCACCAGCCATTCCTGACGATGAGAAATACTCGTTTGTTCGGAAACTTTCTCCTGAAACCGCAACACACTACAACTTCACCAACAAAGAGGTTAGTGCTAGTTTCTGAGACTAAACTTTTGGTTAGCTAAGCCGTTGTGTAATACCTTCTTTTTGGTTTGGTTCTGGTTTTAGCTGGTGAAATGGGACCAGTTGAGCTTGGCTTCCGCTATGGGTCCAGCATCAGTGGAGCTTTTATCAGCTGGTGTGGAAGGTTATGCGAACCAAGCGAAACGCGTTGAAGAGTTCTTTGGGAAGATTTGGCCACCTCCAAATGTCTAAAAACGAAGCTTTTCTCTTCGTCTCTACGGATCTTAAATCAATAAGAGAGAGCTAGACTCCATGCTACTTAACCTCTTTGTTTGCGTTATTTCGTTTTCTTGTTCCTTGTTAATCACGGTTCCTGGCCTCAAAACTTGAGTCACAAGATAAAGAGACCGATGAAGCTGAAGTAAAATCAATCAAGTATCATGTTGTTTGTTCTGAAATTCTAGCTTTGAATCGTTTTATTACAATGGAGTAGCTCCATTTCATTACAATTCGAATAAGGTCATTGAAATGGAGTTGATTGACTGATTGCATATCCTTTCCATATATTTATTTCTCTGAAAATTATTGTCTAGCAACAGATAATAGATTCTAATTCTAGAGGGAGCCAGAACATGTGGTACCTGCCAGAAACATATCGGCCATTTTACATGTGGATCTAGTTTTTCCCACATCCAAACATTATACGAGATCTCTTGTCTTTTCCAATTTGGTGATTTAACGTGAAAGGATGTAAACTCTCAATCCCTTCACTCCCACATGCAAATTGGTATGGGGCTAGTAGAGGTTTCACGTGTTATAGACTTATAGTAATTTGTTTAATCTTTGTATAAATCGGTGCTGGTTCATCACTTCTCTCACAATTATT
Organism: Hirschfeldia incana; assembly: GCA_026261945.1. Lineage (NCBI taxonomy): Eukaryota > Viridiplantae > Streptophyta > Magnoliopsida > Brassicales > Brassicaceae > Hirschfeldia > Hirschfeldia incana. Next base: position 299,830 of record JABCMI010000138.1, on the reverse strand, counting down.
GGACACATGTTCCTGCACACCATCATGATTGAGACAATGATCCTGTTTAAGCAAATGTTTCATGTGCTTGACCAAACTAACAAGTGGTTAAGTGTATATTTAATCCCAGTGAAACTAACATTACTTCTTTCAAGTTCAGATCGTCTCGTGAATAAGTTCGGTGACTAAATAATACCTTCACTAAATTTAAAGTTCCATATTCCGACCTGGCAAATCAAATCTATGGTTCAAACTAATTACCTGATTTATTTTTTTAGCTACTGAGCTTTAAAGAGGTTTTGTGTTCGATCTTGTTAATAGCATTTGTTTATCAAGTATTCATCACGGTGATTTATATTCATGTCAGATATTTTTTTTTTTTTGAAAATGTCAGATATATAACTTAATTTAAAAGTTAACAAACAAACAAACAAACGTAACTTCTTTGTTGTCTTAGGCTAAAAAGAAGTTTTAGTTCAACGTTTAAACTGGTCGCTGGCCATGTTTTCGTGTTCCTCGAGTATTTCTATAATTATTCTTATATTATACTCCCTCCGTCCCACTTTAAGTGGTGTTTAAGATTTCTATTTTGTCCCAAAATAATTGATATTCTCACTTTTCTAGACAAAATTTAATGTTGATTAAAATTTATAGCCAATTACAAAATGTTGTATCTTTTTTCTATTGGTTAAACTATTTTATTTAATGCTATTTACATAAAATTTTGTGTTTTCTTAATCTTTGTGAAAAAATCTTAAAACCCACTTAAAATGGGACAGAGGAAGTATATGACTTGAAAAGTTGGTAATATCAAATATTACACGGAAGTAAAAATCAAAATGGAACTAGGAATTACTAGTTTCGTGTAAAAATGAAAGAAGTTTCATATTTGAATCTTTGATCTCTTAATCTTCTACTTTAGTCAATTAAAATGTTTGTTTTTTTCCGGTGTATAAGTAATACACGTATACTTATTTATAAATATGAAGTTCCTTTCGTATTTGAAATGTATGAACCTACAACCATTAAATCTTTGTCAAAATTGTTGAAATATTTTTGTTTCTTTTCACCGTTAACGTTTTATATCAATGTATTCGTATAACTACGTGGACAATTCAATGTAAAACACACATCATTGTCTTACCCATTTAATTAACAGATAAGGACGAATACAATTGTTTTTGTGTTTCAAAAAAAAAACAATTGTTTTCCTTATTTCTTTTATTTGTTTTACGATAGTGTAGAATTAGAATGGGTAAAAAACTAAAATAGAAACACAGAAAAAAACAGAAAATTATAATTTGTTTCTTCACTCAGAAAAAAAAATTATAAAATGATTTTACAAGTCATTATTACAGAGATGTCACAGTAATAAACATGTAGACCAACCTCTCTTCTTTTGACATCTGGACACATTCCAGCGAAGCAGGAAGACATAGATCTATCTTTCTCTTCTCTTGTATGAGATTTTTAATATGTACTGTATACATATATAAAGCCATTTGCCTTTTCTCGTGCCATCGAAATCTCAAACGAAAGAAACTCGAAAACGAGAAAAGAACCATGGCGAGCTCTGACGCTCTCTTGCCAATCTCCGCCAGAGAAGAAGACCCTCTATTATCCGACGGGTCAAGATCCGACTCGGATGCGGAAACCCATCTCCGTAGAAGGCCCGTGAAAGGTCTCCTCGCCGTCTCATTTGGGCTTTTGTTCATCGCCTTCTACGTCGCGCTCATCGCCACACACGACGGATCTAGATCCAACGACGCCAAGAAGATCGAAAGCGATGGAACAGCGACCGCAACGTCACGTGCCCGTCTCGCTGGCGTCTCGGAGAAAAGCAATGATCAGTTGTGGAAGCTTTCCGGTGACCGGAATACGGTGGCGTTCTCTTGGAACAACAGTATGCTGTCGTGGCAACGAACGGCGTTCCATTTCCAACCTGAACAGAACTGGATGAACGGTACACTAAAACTAATTTAAAAAAAAAAAGAAAACTAATTAATTTATTTTAGGTGTTTGTTAATTTAAAAGAAGAAGAAAAAGTCTTCCTTTATTTTTGTACAAATTCAACGAATATTCATTCTTCCTTTTCATGTAGATATTCTTTTCCATTTTGACAAAAAAAAATATATTCTTTTCCATAATCTGGGAGATAGTGTTGGAACTATCTTCAAATTTCCGAATTATTCAACAGGGCTTTAATTCATTCAAATCTAGCGAATTCCATTTAGTGCATGTTGTAGTTTAATCATATGAACTTGTAACGATTTAAACTCTAGTTATTTCTGCTGTTGAGTAACAATATAACCTTGTTCTTTTAGACCAAAAAAAAATATAACCTTGTTCTAATATTTCTGCTGTTTCTTTCTGTTTTTTTATCCAATATGGTGTTGTTGTTCAATGGCAAACTTGGGCTTTTCTCTCTGCAGATCCTAATGGTAAGTTTCACTTTCATTTATTTTTCTGATTTTTTTTTGTTAAGAATGAATTTTGATTTTCTGAATTTTGGTAGAGTTAATTTTTTTTGATGTATATTATGAATTATTTATAAGAAATAATTGGAGGGACAAGAAGTAGTAGATCACAGAACATTATATCACACAATCCACGTTCTAGCCAAAGTTTAATGGTCAGTACAAAATATATCTTACTTTACATCCAAAAACAGTAAAAAGTTTGCAGAGAAAATCAGAGCAGAGTTATCTCACAACCAATCGCAAAATTATTATTTATTTTTAGTTTAATTGATTTTGCCAGTTTGTAGCCCACGTGAGATCCACATGCTAGAGATATCGTGCAAATCATTGGTTGCCATAGAAAAGTAATCTTCACTGTATAAAATATAAATCCTTATGAATGCATTGTTTGGATCTTGTCTGAAATTGGATAAAGCCAGTGGGGTATACTAAACTATTCTATATATTCGACTTGATACCTACAACTTTCTCATATACTAATAGAAATCCCCAGCCTTTCGAGTTATACTTATTTTGACCCCATTGAAATAAATGTTCTGCATTTTGTTCAGGTCCATTGTTCTACAAAGGATGGTATCATTTCTTCTACCAGTATAACCCAAACGCAGCTGTATGGGGCGACATTGTTTGGGGTCATGCCGTGTCTAAGGACCTAATACATTGGGTCCATTTGCCCTTAGCCATGGTCGCTGATCAATGGTACGATGCCAATGGTGTATGGACCGGCTCAGCCACATTCCTGGAAGATGGCTCAATCGTCATGCTTTACACTGGTTCTACGGAAAAATCCGTGCAGGTATCTAAACACACAAATAGTAATTAAGTTAACATTCATGTTCAAAATTTTGGAACATAATCAAACCAATGGATCGTGTCTGTAGTAATTTGGAAAGACAAAAGCTCGATGCTCTTGAATAGAGGATCCAATAGGTTATTAAATATAAGAAATTTAGCCGCCGGTCCAACATTTTCGAAAAAATCTAATGTCCTATGCTCATTTCAGTTTTATGCCCTTATTATTCATGTAACTTTTTTATAGTGCCCTATTTACAACTAACATTATCACTTCAAAACATGATGACGTCTTAAGCTGTCGTTTTTTTCCATATGTTCCGGACCGGTAACATTATCATTCTGGCTGATGTCTTCCACATGATAATCTTTTATAAATCGGTTAAGAATAAATGCATGATTAACGAGAATAATGAATGAAATAATTAGTCGGAAAATAAATGAGGTTATTAATTCGGAAAGGAATAAGTTTCTTAATGTTAGGCAAAATCGTAGAGTTAATGGGTTTATATCGCCAGATGTTTGGTAAGTTAGATATTGAACATGTAGTTTAGGTTTAGTGTTTTTTATCAATTCATGATGCTAATATAATGTTTTTCAGGTCCAAAACCTTGCCTATCCTGAGGACCTCAACGACCCACTTCTACTGAAATGGGTCAAGTACTCAGGCAACCCGGTTCTTGTACCGCCACCGGGTATTCTCCCCAAGGACTTCCGTGACCCAACAACTGCGTGGAAAACATCAGCTGGAAAATGGCGGATCACTATTGGTTCCAAGATCAACAGAACCGGGATCTCACTCGTGTACGACACGACAGACTTCAAGACTTACGAACAACTCGACACGTTGTTACACAAAGTTCCAAACACCGGGATGTGGGAGTGTGTTGACTTTTATCCAGTGTCCAAGACCTTGGTCAAAGGGCTCGACACATCCGTCAATGGACCAGATGTGAAGCACATCGTGAAGGCTAGTATGGACGACACCAGGATCGACCATTATGCCATAGGGACATATTTCGATTCGAACGGGACATGGATCCCGGATGATCCTACTATCGACGTTGGGATTAGTACTAGTTTAAGATATGATTACGGAAAGTTCTATGCTTCAAAGACGTTTTATGACCAGAACAAGGGTAGGAGAATCTTGTGGGGTTGGATTGGTGAATCTGACAGTGAGTCTGCTGATGTACAAAAGGGCTGGTCTTCTCTTCAGGTATGTCTTGATACCTTGACATATCGTGGTTGGAAAGTTAGGTTTTTGTTTTGATATGGTTGCTTGTAATCCAAGGTAGCTAAAAAATTGGTTATATGATGATTAGGGCATCCCAAGAACCGTTGTTCTCGACACAAAGACAGGCAAGAACTTGGTTCAATGGCCAGTGGAAGAAGTAAAGTCTCTTAGATTAACCAGCAAGAAGTTCCATATGGAAGTGGGTCCCGGATCGTTGGTACCCGTTGATGTGGGTTCTGCGGCTCAGCTCGATATCGAAGCAGAATTCGAGATCAACAAAGAATCTCTTGACAAAATCCTTGGAGACGCTTCGGCAGCGGATGAGGCTGAGGAATTTAGCTGCCAGAAAAGCGGAGGCTCCACCGTTCGTGGTGCTCTAGGACCGTTTGGATTCTCGGTTCTCGCCCATGAGAGCTTGTCGGAGCAAACTCCGGTTTACTTCTATGTGGCTAAGGGAAAAGATTCTAAGCTCAAAACATTCTTCTGCACAGACACCTCAAGGTATTAGTTTCTTCAAATTATCATAAAGTAATAATGTCTGACCATCATATATTATTTCATTATGAAATGTTTGACCAAAAAAAAAAAAAGAAATGTAACATTTTTCTGTAACAGGTCATCTTTTGCAAACGATGTTGTTAAACCGATATATGGTAGTTCTGTACCGGTTTTGAAAGGGGAGAAATTGACCATGAGAATATTGGTAATTTACTTAATTCAACACAACTTCGTATAATTTTAATACTATGTAGATTAATACCATACAATATGGAATTCTTTTATGAATATATTGTTTTCATTAGGTGGATCATTCGATAGTAGAAGCATTCGGGCAAGGCGGAAGAACATGCATAACGTCAAGGGTATATCCAACAAAAGCCATCTATGGAGCAGCGAAGCTTTTCTTGTTCAACAATGCCATTGATGCGACTATTACGGCATCGTTTAATGTGTGGCAGATGAACAGTGCTTTTATTCATCCTTATTCTGTGGAGGCTGTCCGTTCTCTCTCTCGCACCTGATTATATACCCACCTCCAGCAATTTTTTTGTAGATTTACTTGTAATAAGTTATGTTTTTACTTTTTATGTTCCTTTTCCAATTGAATCGTTTAATTATTCTATTGGGTTTGATTTGATTCTTCATATTCATATGTAAGATAAAAGGTGATTGTTGAGAGCTTTTTTCTCTCTATCGTTATTTAACATTTTGGTTGTATTCAACCTATAAATTCCTTTAGAGGAAACTGGAATAAGTTAGAACTGCAGACAGACCAACAGAGAGGGTTTAAGAACAGAGTTTTTTTTGTGGGCTCATCATAAAAAGTTTACCACATCGATCGCTCTCTCTGTTCTTGATTTACCAATTCAGGTTTAATGTCTAAAAATGTTCATAAGCTTGGAGAGACAAACAAGCTCTTTAAAGTTTAAACATTGAGCTTCCATGAAAGTTTATGTTACTTGTGTGGATGATTTGAAACTGATGCCGTATGAACATTTTGTGCTTCCATGGGACCCGGCAAGAGTGAAAGACAGAACAGAGAAGATGCCATGCGCTGTTGTGGTAAGGCAATGAAAACACGAATCCAGTCCGGAATCGGTAATCCGAAAATGTAGTATCTGTTGGTTCTTATCGAACCGTATGTCACCGATATTATTGGAGAGCTATTTCTCTACACAGTGTCTAGGAACCGAGGTGTACAGTAATCATGTAACTGTATGTTAGTCGTAGGATTGAATTGTAAGAAAATTCCGGAAAAAAAAAAAGAAATAACACTGACAAAGTAGACAGTGATCACTGCTGTTTCTCAAGACAAATATTCTAAAAGCCTGCTTAACCGGTGAATACCCCCCTAGGTTGCCCCCTAGCACGCACTCTCAGGTCAATAGTTTAAAGAAGAATATATTTTAACATAAAAGTATAAAGCTAGCATGAGTCCCAAACAAAAAGCACACTAGCACTTTTAAAAAAAAAATCTGGTTACCCTAATCAATATATAATTTTTCTATGAAATTTGACATTTTCTTTTTCTTTATCTTAAAAAAATTGATTAACAAATTTGCCCTAAGAAATATATGCTTTTAATATGAGAGTGCACAATTAATTTTGTAGTACACTGTAAACTAGATAAATAATTACGTCAAACTTTGTTAGATTCAAAACATATTATGGTCTTGGGATTTGTGGCCTATATATAAAGAAAGTAAAACCACACTAATGATAACACTTCACATGCTTTGGTCTCATATTATGCTTAGTGTTACTCGGATTTTCTGATATGTATAGACAGCACTGGTGGTTGATTACTATGGATCAAAACAAATTATAGAATGGGTTATTAATTTGTTTGTTCAGTCAATGATAATTATAAATTTTGGATTTATCTATCCAAGCTTCACCGTTGGACCGTGTTTGTCAAACCCAAAGAGCACGCCAAATGATGATGTTCCTTGCAAATAAATGCGGGGTTCGATCATTTTCTCATATTTTTGAAAACAAAAATTTAAGAAATAATTTCACACGATAGATATCAATTCTCGTTACTTTTCGTTGGAATGTCTTGCAGCATAGCGCTATTGTCTTGTTAATTAATGAAATTTCCTAAGGAATCTTAGAAACGTACGATGAATATCTTGTGCCACGGACTTAAATAATTCGCGTCAAAACAACAATTCTAAAATATGAATATATTAGAATCAAATAAACATGATATGGAGATTTGGGTTCAAACTGGTTTTAAACATCTGGTTTGGTCTTCTTATTAGATTTGACTTGGAAGTTTAAAGAGTCATGGTTTATATCGTTGCAAATCACTAAATATCTTGTATATAGTATATTGAAGAGTGAGATCATTTGAATATATTTTCTAAATTGTTTTTAATCTATAACCTTGAATTTTCGCCAAACATTTAAAATAGCAAAAAGATGAACGAATTCGGCTGATGTATAACAGATAAGGCAGTCCGCATAGCTCATAAAAGAATCATGATAATAAGGTATATCCTGTAACAATCGTATATGTGATTGAGATGTATGTATTTTTGGCTTGCATATATAAGTTTTAGTACATACTATATTACCGTAAATGACTGAAATCGTAGATAAGCTGGATTTTGAAAAACAATTTAGGAAATTTGGTTATAAATTTTGGTTGTGGAACTTGAAATATTTGCATCTTTTTCATTTTTGGATGAAGCTATGCTCTATGTATAACAGTATACATGTACAAATATTAACTCATGCATGTTTTTTTAGTAATGTTTAGTCTCAAATTTTACTCGTATTCATTAATCACGGATAAAAGTATTAGAAAATTATCGAAGTAAATTATAATCTACGGTTTCCTTTTGTGCTGACCTTGAAGCAAACACAATAAGTATATAATTCTTCATGAGAAAAAAGTGAATACCTTTAGTTTCTTCCTTGTGACTAGAAGAAACAAAGAAAAGTTTTTCCTTCTTTTTCCAAGGGATGTCTCTATATAACACAATCTTCTTCGAGCCAAGATGTCATTAAACGTGTGTACCTCCTTCAAGCCACATTCTCTTCTCCATCTTCTTTCTCACTATTTATGGTTATACATATCATTCACGCTTCCTTGGGGTTATTATCCCCATGAACACAACTCCGGTAAGTGGTCAGACCACATGTCTTATTTGAATATATCTTCTGAATTTGCTATATATACTTATGAGTTGTAGACTGTGTGTATTTTACTATTATGTTCAATAAAATACATAATACAAGCATAATTTTCCAGAATATGAAATTCAAGAATCTTGATTGTTTAATAAAATACATAATTCAAGCATAATTTTCCAGAATATGAAATTCAAGAATCTTGATTTTTAACTTTAATATGGAGCACTTCTAAAGAACAAATTGAGTTGTCTATATAGTACAGTGAGAATATGACAAAATAATAAGATACAATTGTTTACTAAAAAACATTGGAGTTTCAAATAGATTAGAGTATATATGGTTAATCATATCGAGTACAAGTATATATATGCATCGATACCCCATGTACATATGCATCTAACACAAGTTCAATAATGTAGTAAGAATCAATCGAAGCAAATATAAATCTGTACCATCATAATCATCATCTACACTTGATTAGTGTTCGCGAGTACGTATATGTATATATGCATTTATATGATAAAGTCTCCTCTTTCTGCTCACTTCCATAGATCAATCTGACAACTCGAAGATGTAGAAGCAGCATATTCTTCTCCCATGTCTGAAACCCTCTTCTGATCTTTTTCTTCATCAACTCGGTACTCCGCATTGCTTGCGTCCTTGGCATTTTTCTGTAGAGAAGCAGATGTTGTGGCCGCATCCTCGTTGCTGAGCTGAGAAGCAACAAATTTATCGAGAACTCTCCAGTCTGTGACTTGATCCACCCCTTGCTCGCTCTCGCTATTCATGTATAGGGTGCTGAAACTCAGATTCCCTTGATTCAGTTGTTCTTCATGCGCAAGATTTGACTGCTGCAATTTAGCAATCTCACTCGAGTTATTATCGTTGTTGCTTGTTCCGTAAGGCAGAGAGTTGCTATTACTATTAGCTTGTTGGATATTAGGGCTTTCAAGCTGAGGAAGTTGGATAAATGATAAAGGGGATTCATGAAAAATATCATGTTGTTGTACCAGGTGGTTGTATTGTAGCTCTATCTCTTGCTTGCATTGTAAGTTAGGATTATTGAGAGCATAAACAGATGAACTGAAGCCATATGGCAACTGCTGATGGTGCTCTTGTTGGTGCTGCTGCTGTTGATGATTGGGAAGGATCCGCCGTAGACCGTTTGTCTCAAGCTCAGAGGCCATAAAAGAGAGCTGATCGCCATACCAATGTGAAGGCGACGAGTCGTAATCTCCCATTCGTCTAACTGCAGCCAATCTCTTCTTGAAAACCCTACACACGACCCATCCTTCTTCCTATAACCAAATATTGTATAATGGGATAGATTAGAGTTTGTTATATATAAAAAAACCAAATAAATTGTAAAGGGAAGTTATGTTGTAGGGTCGATATAGTACTTGAGGAGTTCCATTTTCATCAGTTTCTAAGCGGTATTCGTGCATGATCCAATCGGATTTTTGTCCATTTGGGGCTCTTCCCTTGTAAAACACAAGTGTTTTCCTCATGCCAATTAGACTATGCCTCAAATATATAGCTTTATCTCTTCCAGTGGCTTTCCAAAACCCTACTTTTGTTGCTCTATTGGTTCGAGTCCCTGTGGGATACTTCTTGTCTTTATGGCTAAAGAAGTACCAATCACTCTGCTCTTCATGTCCAATTTTGCACAACTCTATTTTGACAAAGAAATGGAACTTTTCAAAAACGTTCGGTATGAAATTAAAATAAAGGAATATATGAAGGCTGTACAAATAATGGGACTTGGCAAACCTTGAAGATCCCATGGCTCAATCTTGTAAAGATCAATGTCCTTTATGAAATCGATTTCTATTCTGTTTGATGCAACTTTTTTTCTTAGGTAGTAGTCTACAAGTTCTTCGTCTGTTGGGTGAAATCTAAAACCCGGGGGAACGTGAGAAAATGAATTCATCCTTTGAGATCGATTTATAACCTGCTGTTAAGAATATAAAATAAAATGAAAACAAAATCATGCACCTAAGAACACAAGGTATAATGTTATAGCTAGTTACATTTACTACATAATTATGTGATTTGGTTTTGATTGAGCGTCCATATATGCTTAGTTTATAAGAGGATAAAATATATTCAGAACTACAGTCGTACATTTACTTATGACAAGAAATAGTTTTGTTACATTTATATATGATATATGAAGAAGACCCATCACGTGGCAAACTATCTTTCTTCGAGAATGATTAGATTTATTTTTATTTAGGTTCGTGGTATAGAATTGAACTTTCCCAAAATCTAAAATCTGTGAAACAAACCGAACAATTCCCAATTATCATATGATAACAGTAAAACGATTTAATTAGACTCATGCACTATATCGAGTAATTAATAAAATTCTACTTAACTATTGCTTCACTTGTATAGCATCTTGGATATTTAATTGCATGTAACTATGTAAGTACTAGCTAACCAAACAAGTAAAGTTCAGAAGATGAAGGGGAAAACAAACTGTAAATGAGGTTGATTTTCTAGATTGCCGTATAAAAATGAAAATTTCTATTAATTTAACACAACATAAAAAGAAACCTACTTAGTTGTTAATCTATTAAAATAAAATTTTAGATTAATATGATATTTTGCTTTGCTTGTAGCATCAGCAACACTGAGTACGATGAGATGAATATGATGATGATAATCAAGGTGATGGTTGAAGATGATGACAGAGGATTAAAGATGATTCAAAAGGATTTTTTTTACCTAAACAAGAAAACTATTTGTCAAGGTAGCTGAGGATCGGAATAAGAATAGACGGTTGACAGAGAATTAGGGTTTTACCTGAAGAAACTCTAGATACAAGATGATTCAGCTGAAACCTTTTCAACAGCTACTAACAAAATTGTATGTTTTCGGCTATTGTATGTTCTTCTCATCAGAAGTCTGATCACTTCAGCACAAAACTATCGAGAGAGATCGAAGGACCCCTGAAAGTAGAATGGACAAGAATTGACAGTTCTCCTCGGGAATAGGTTATTGGAAAGAGATATTAGATCCCGAGAGAGAAAGAAGAAATGATAGAAAGAATGGGAAAAGGAGAAAGAGTAAGGTTATATAAAGAAGATCAATGGATGAAGAAAAGAAGGAGAGCGTACACAACAAAAAGATGACAATTGTGTCCTAGTCTATTATATTTTATTTTCTTCCTCTCCCTTTCCCTATCAATCAAACTTTCCTTCTTCCTCTCAGAGAGAGAGAGAGAGAGAGAGAGAGAGAGAGAGAGAGAGAGAGAGAGAGAGAGAGAGAGAGAGAGAGAGAGAGAGAGAGAGAGAGAGAGAGAGAGAGAGAGAGAGAGAGAGAGAGAGAGAGAGAGAGAGACTTTATTTGTTGCAAAAGCTTTGGGAGATGAGAGAGGAGGATAAGGGGATAAAGTAAGATTTAGAGAGAGAGAGGGAGAGGTGGCAACATCCATTACCACCCACCAGCTCTTGATGGATATGCTTGATCATAAATATTAAGGTTGTTTATTTGTTTGTCCTCGCATTAAGCTTATTTCCTTGGTTTCAGTTTCACATTTTTGTGTCCAGAATGTTATATCCTTACTATTACTAGTTTTGAACCCGAAGATATATATTGCTAGTTTGATTGTATAGGTTTGCGAAAAATCTTTGTAGATATATCTCTACATGTACATCCAGAAGTTTTGAGACAATTTTCTGCTCGTAGATAGATTCGAACTTTACTGCAAAAAAACACTTAATGCTAAATGACAGTCATAGTCATGTTATAATTCATATTTTTTTTCCTTATTTCAAAACCTTCTGATGATAATATATTTGAACTTTGAAGGTTGATTAGGTACTAGTCCCAGTGTTCATGGAAGGATCTCACATAGTTAATGAGAGGTTGCCCAAAGGTAATATATAGAACATGCGGACCAATATAAAGGTGCAAGTTATTCACTATTCCATAGAGTTTAGCACAATCAAGTTTTGAAAAATACAATTGATTCAAATAGTGTATCTATTAGTAATATAAAACTACTTGTTTCGCCCGCACATGCAGGCCTGATTATTTTATAAATATTTATGTATATAGAAATATATGTATATGGAGTTGTTTTCTAATTATTTTTGTTGATGATGAATTATCAAATATATATATTATTCCGCAATGTGTTTCAGTAATTTTAGTTCATATATAGGACTAAAAAGGTACTCTTTCAACTAAAATAGTTGTTTTCACTAGAAGTGAAACTATTTATTTGTGATCACAAAATGATGTGTATTTTTCTACTATATTCAATTTTGCTTTTGTTTTACCAATATGCATTCATATAATCATTTCAAAAAGTCTGGAACATTGTGGTTGAATGGTAAAAGATAGATTTGAAATGTTAATATATATATTTTGAGTTCTATTCAATTGATATGCAAAACTACAGTACATTAGACATTCGTATGATATAAACTTTTGCTTTCGGCTTATTTATAAATTTGAAGAGATGGTTTATCGTAAGTAGCATTTCTTTCAAAAATTAATTTTTTACTTTTTTCGTAGACCTGAGATTTATCGTAAGTCATTAAGAAATAAAATAATAATCATTCTGACAAAACTAAATGCAGGAACATACCAAAATTACCAGGATCATCTAACAGTACGTGCAATTGAAGCGGTCGAACATGGTTCTAGTTGAAAAATCGGGGTCCAAGTTAAAAAATATTAAAAAAATTATGAATTTTAGAAAATAATTGTATAAGTTATGATATAAAAACTTTAAAAAATTTAACGCTATTACTCTCTATTTCCAAACTATAGTTTTTTAAAATTATTCTATTATATTGTTAAATATACAACTAATACATTTGAATATAGTTCATAAATAATTTGAGACAGCTCTGAAAATTAGTATGAAAGTGTATGAATCTTCATGAAGAATAACCTGCAAAATATATTTATATGATACTTCTGTAAAGTAATTATTACTCTTTATTTACGCTATTACATATGCCCGTATGTTATATATATACAATCCTGATTCCTGAATACTTTCACCCTTTGGAAACTTCAAAAGTAAGCATAGACACATATACCCGTTTTCGTGTTCGTTAAACCAATTGGATGAAAACATTGATCTTAAACTATTTATCTATCGTGATCATAATTAAATAGCACTTATATAGCGATTCTCTCTAAAGGCTTAACTTGAAACTTTTAAATACAAATTTTGGCCATTGATTATTTGTGATTATTGGAACATGCATTTCTATCCCTTCAAAACATAAAAGATTTAGTTATTACTGGTACGCTATATGTCATTTCTTAATTTTCGCTTTTTAAGAAAAGAAAAAACAATTTAAAAAAAGAAGTGCTTCTCAAAAATAAATCAGAACTATTTAGGGTTTGTTCAGTCACTTCAATGTATTTTTTTTTTTTGATGAGAGGATTAAAACAGTTCTGTAAACTAGTTAGTAGTCAGCTTAGTTACGCTCAGCTCAGAGTCTAACCGGATCGGATCCTTGGTAAAATTGTGAATCAATGACTGACTCTAGAAAGAAATTTTTTTGACAAAAAAAAGCAGCGAGAGTTTAAGCGCTTGTAAGTGGGATGCGGGACCCATAAGGAAAAACGGAATGATGTGCTGACGTGGCGGCTGCTGGTCTGGCGTGAGTTAGCCCTCTATCATTAATCTCACGATTTGCTGTTGCAGGCCGGTTGGTCAAGTGGGTCCCATACCGTTTTCCCGTTCTCTAAACCCTCCTTAATTCCGATGTACTTGGTCCAGTTAACAATTACACTTGTGTAAATAAACTATGAGTAACTATGATAAACTATGATATAACCAACCATATTGTTAATAGATTACAAAAAAACGTATCGTTAATAGTAATATGGAGATGGATCTATCGTTACTGCTTCAGTTAAACAACTCGACGTATGTACTTTTCACATTCTTTAGAGGCTACGTTGTTTTTTTTTGAGAAAAGAGGCTAGGTAGTTTCACATTCTTTATGGTATACTCCAAACTGATACAACACATCGGCATAATTAAATTTCCAACCACGATGAGGAATATTCCTTACAAACAAATTGTACGACTTATCAGTTTAATAGACATGTTTTTCTTGCAGGCTCCGAGGATTTTCTAGCATCTATCCGTGAATGTTTAAATATTTGTATTAGTAGCTAAAATAGTCATATGATGTTTTCGCTAATATAAATGTGAAAATGTTTCCCAGGTTTCAACAACGTACTGAGGCAAAAGTCACAAAACCGCACATAGTTTTCTTTTTGTTGTTATTTACTATTGAACAATACATTCAAATCTTTTTGTTCTAAAGAAACTATTAATAAAAATTGGTTCCCACTGTATCTATATCCTGTAATCATTTAACTAATTAACTAACCAACTAACAGGATAATATTTTAAAATACATATTAGGTAAGTTGTATAGAATATAGGTAAGTTTGTGTTTAGGTAAGTCCATCAAATATCGGATGGTTACGCGGCTGATGTTAGGGACTTCGGGCAAAAGATTTGGTGTCTAATATATATATATATATATATATATATATATATATATTAATAGAAGTGTAATACAGATTAAAAAAGAAGTGAATAGAGAAGAAACTGGAAATGTTTTTTTTTTTTGACAAAAGAAACTGGAAATGTTTCGTTTCATATATATTCTTTTTGCCTCTGTGTGTTGTTGAAACGAAGCATAGAAGTGAAGCAAAAGTAAGACCGTGATCCCAAAAGTATCATTTAGGTCCCACTTCACCTCTTGTCCATTACCTATTTGATACTGAAATTAAATTATCATCACCAATTCCACGCTATATTTATTTCTACATAGCAAAAAGGTATTTCGAGTTCACTAGTTGATTGCTAGGATACAATGGTTGGAACTAATACGTAAAGTTTCAATAATTATTATTTACTATTTTAACACAAGTTACAATTTTCTCTTGTTATGTGTAAAATATAGAGTATACTAATACGAATAAAAGTTTGGGTTTGGATTGGTGAATGTCAACTCTCATCGGGCCACCTACCATATATGTTGAATATTAAAATAAGAATAAAATACTAATTTCTTTTCAAATCGAATCCAAGATTATACGTTTCAATTAACAACAAAATGGTCAATATAATACTTTTCACATAGATCCTGCTGAAAGTGCAAGTTACAATTATGAACAAATATAATAAAGCTATTATTATAATTTTGGATTCTAGAAGAAGAATCTCAATGAAAATCTATTAAGTGTACTTTAATTTTTTATTTAAACTGTAGCATGAAAAAAAAAATCAGTTTATTTATTAAAGAAGAAGAAAAAGAATCAATTGTAAACAAAAAGAGAACCAGTTGTGGCAGAATTTTCTTACTGAATCTACACATTTAGTTACCTTCAAAAACTATCCTGCTACTATAGTATATTAGTATTATCTTATATCCTACAATGATTATCATGACACATTAAGTAGAAGTATCAAGTACTGATAAATTATTTTACCTCTTTATACACTATTGCATAATGCCATAATCAGCACCTACTACTATGTTACCATTCATAACCTTAATGAACGGTCCAAGACTCCAAGTCCAAAGCTTTTTTTGTTTTAGGGTTTTCTAGGGAATTGGCGCATGACCACGTGGTGTATGTCCATTTGACGAGAAGATATATTTGTTCACAACTTGTCCCATACCCCTAATCATTACGGAAAGTCCTAAGAATTGAACCACGTGGGAAAGTTTGTTTCTTTTGTCAGTTTCTTGTCCCATGAGAAAAACTTGCTACATGTGAAAACATTTCCATGTGAAAGATTCTACCAATATTTTACATATCTTTTTTTTTTTGGAAAAGGGCTTTTCTGATAGGGCTATTTAGGTGTATATACAAAATAAGAAAGGTAATTAGGTGATCGGTTGGTATTCAAAAATATTTGCAGATGTGGTAGCTCGGGGTGGGTGAAATGACATAACAATCCTCTATAACGTTTTAGGAAAGCTATACTGTAGTTTTGAAAGCTGGTTTTTTGAAGCATTACAGGTTAAGAATAAATTGAGATTTGTTATGAATATCATGTTGTGGATGTCCAGCAACCAGGCGCAATTCCATTAGATTATAGTCTAGAGTCTTGGCCCATTTATGACCCACTATGTAATAGGCCCATTAGGGTTTCAACCTTGTAACTCCCTATATAAGGAGCACCCTTGTTATCAATAAAGTACACATGAAATTCCCTTACTTTCACAACACGTTATCAGCACGATAGTCTCCACCCTGAAAAACCAAAAACAAACCCGAGACCAGAAACCCTAATTCCGGCCGCCGACTTCAAACCGCCGTATCTCACTAACCGTGACGACCTAGAAGACGAGCCACCTATCAATCTGTAGATCTCGACGAGACGAAGCCAGAGCCGCAAACCACTCGCCGATCGGATCTCAGACGCGCCGTCAAGCTCTGTTTTAGTACGCGCCGTCAATTACCTCAAAAGCCTAATCCTTGGCGCCGACTTCAAACTGCTGTAACTCACCAACCACGACGAACCAGACGACAAGCCACCTATCGATCTGTAGCCCTTGACAAGTAGAAGCCAACACCGAAAGCCGTTCATCGATTGGAGCTCAGACGCGTCTGAAATCGCAGTTTTACTAAGCGCCGTCAATTACCTCAAAACTCTAATCCTTGGTGCGACTTCAAACCGCCGTAACTCACACACCACGAAGAGTCAGACGACGAGTCACCTACCAAATTGAAGCTCTTGACGAGTAAAATCCAGCGCCGCAAACCACACCGCGATACGGCTCTAGACGCGCCTTCAAATCCCGGATCAAGACGCGCCGTCAAAGTCCAAACCAACCAATCCGATTTCTTCTCTCTAAGGTGGTCCAAATTCTACACTTCATAAACTAAGGTAAACTATTTTAGAACCCTAAAAGAGAAGTTACAGATCGAACATGGACTTAATATTAAAGGATATGACATTTAAAATATGCAAAACCCCTAAAACCCTAGATCAATAAGTCCAAATCCTTCCATGAGTAAATCAAAGCTCTTAAACCAAAAGTTTGATCTTGAGATTGTTGATCAATTAAAATCACAGCTTCATTGGCTTGTTGAATCTCGAAAAACTTATTGATCTGAATGATCAAATCAAATCCTTTAGCCTCGAAGTTGATCATTCCCTAAAACCTAATTATGATCGATTTCTTATTTCTATAAAAAGAAATCTTCTATTTTCAGAAACTTTATATAAAAGGAAATTTTATATTTTCAGTATATTTCTATAAAATGAAACTTTATATTTTCAATATATTTCTATAAAAGAAAACATTATAAAAGGAAAGTTTCCATTTTCAAAAATCCTAAACAAGGAAACTTTCAATTTCTAGAAAGTTACTAAATAAGGAAAGTTTCCATTTTTATAAAACTTTTCAAATTAGGAAACTTTCCATTTCTAGAAATTTTATAAAGGAAAATTTCCATTTTCTAAAACTTTCCTAAAAAGGAAACTTTCTAGTTTTAGCAAATTTATATTTTCAGAAATATTTCCATATTTAGAAACTTACTAATTTTAGAAACTTTCTATTTTTATAAACTTACTATAAAAGGAAATATTTTATAAAAGGAATTTTCTATCTTGAGAAATATATAAGAACTATATGAATATGAACTAAGTTTCATAATTGTTTTTAACTCCCTAAATCGTATAGTTTGTTTTTATTAGCCGTATGGCCTTATACATTGACATAAGTGTGATTTGCTGAACATAAATAGCCGTATGGCTTCTTGTTTGATTAATTGGCCGAAGAGCCTTGTTCAGCTGAGTGGCCTTGATTGCAAACTGGCCTTGTGGCCCTCTTATGTGTTTGCTGGCCGTGTGATCCTGATTGAATAATAGCCGGAAGGCATTGATCACACAAAAATAGCCGTGTGATCATGAGTGGCCGAAGGGCATTGATCACACAGACAAGCCGTATGGCTTATTGTTCACATACTGGCCGAGTGCCTTTTATTTCTTGGATAGCCAATGGCATCAGAAATTGTATGTACTAATACAAATCATCTTGATATGATTTCAGATGTTGAGATTCCAACCCATGGACTATGATACCCTAGATGTCTCTGGAGAGAACTATCAAAGATGGACAATCAATATCTCGGTTATACTAAAGATAGAAGGTCTTAGTGAATGTATCATCAAGGATGATCATGGAACCGAGAATGAGAAATATATGGCATCAAGAGTAATGCGTCATCATCTCAATGTGGAACTGAGAAATCAGTACCAAAATATACAAAGCCCTCAATGCCTTTGGACAGAGTTAAAGTCCAGATACACTAAGGTGATATTACCAAAGGCAAGGCATGAGTGGATGAGCCTCAGGTTCCATGACTTTGGGTTCGTGGAAAAATACAATTATGCTCTATCCAAAGTAGCTCATACACTGATGTTTTGTGGTGAAAAGTTGACAGAGAAGGAATTACTTGAAAAGTTTTCTCCACAGCAGATCCAAAAGATCTATTCATACAACTAACCTATCGAGATAAAGGTTTCACCACATACAACAATCTGTTCTTATATTTATCTCAAAATGAACAGATGAATCATATGAAAGATAATATGAGCAGCTATGAGACAGATAGTGATGATGAAGAATCCATGGGAGCCACGTCCAAAGTGACATATGGAGTGGTCGGCTTGACCATTGTCTAAAGCCTTTAGACATTCTGATTTCATACTTATGATTTGGTGTTTTAAATTTTCATAGCATTAATAAAAGTTTTCTTTTATTTTCATTGATTGATGTGCTTGAAAATTTTTTCTGATTGACAAATGAGAATTCGAGAAAAGTATGTCTAGACCATCACGCCTAAGGCATGGCCTTGAGGAGGCACGAAATTTATCACCTAAGACCCATTGTGTAATGAGAACGATCCAAACAACTCCACTGGCCGTGGATACCACAATAACCGTGGTCGTGGGTCCAGCCATGGCCGAGGAGTGTGTATAGGTCGTAGTGGCATTTCCAAGCCACTTCAAAATGGTTTCAATAGTGAACCAATGGGCAAAACAAAAGGAAATGTTCTTTTAGCTTATAAAATAGCCAAAGGCATATATATATATATATAAGAGGTCGAGACTACATTCTCCCTACTGATCTAATACTATGCTAAAGATCGGTATAATAAGGCATAAAAGCCTAGGTAACCAGAATGGTTCACCAAAGAGTTAAACACTTTATGGCATGACCGGATTAGCCATCCTGGTCCAAAACTTGATGCAAAGTTTTAAAATTATTAAGGCACAAAGAGTTATCCCAAAAATCTCACGTTGTGAAACATGTACACAAGGGAAACTCATGAGGCTTCATTGTCCCAAGCAAACACGAAATATAATCTGATCATGAGGGAAGTGAGGACAAAACCCGTGATCATGACCAGACTACAAAATCGTGTACCATGATGGTTTATGACCATGCTGGCCGTCCAAGCATTGCGTTTAAGTGAGTACAAACAAACGTTTTTATAGCATGTTCATGAGGGGGAGAATAGTCACTCCGTGTGGTCCATGACCATACTACAAAAACCCGAACATGACAAGCCTGGCCGAAGGCCATAAGACATTATAGCTTGGCCGTAAAAGCAATAAAACTTTTAAGGTTCAGACTTCAAAAGTCTATAAACTTGGGGACATCACAAATATACATGTATAAAAGATAAGATACATCAGGCCATATAAAGTGAGCATAGATATTTCCGTATAAAGATGATAAAGGGTCATAGTCCAGACATAGACCATCCTAAGAGTTTATGAATAAACCACCACATACTTATGTGCCATCTAGGATGGAATACCTCATATAAGGATGAGATGAAAATCGGGAATATATGTTGGATAAGAGAACATGATCTTTCTCCCACGCATTCAGTAAGACCATGAGCCAAACGTAGGTGATCATATTGTGGCCAAGGTATACGGATTACATACAAGATGAATCCGACTATCCAACATCATGGAGAAAGCTATAAGCTGGTGAATAGTAAAAGTAAATGGTAAATACAGAAATGGAATGGTTTTAACCTTCCTTGTCTTGGCAAAGATCCTCGGACCAGATATATGTACTGGACGTCCATAACCAAAGAAAGAAAGATAGCCAGACAGACCCAAAAGAATGACTAAGTCATACCAGCTTAGCACCACTATATAAATGTCCTAGTAGAGACATAATCAAGTTGCTGTAGAAGTCTATACAAGATAGACCAGTATGTTCCATAGATAAGGAACCTCGGATAGAAAGAGATAAGGTGTTCATAATGATAAATCCGGGTTCATAAGAGAAACCATACTAGACAATGAGATAAAGGTCGGCCGACCCTAATGTACATGTATCATACAATGTAGTCTTGCAAGCTACAAAGTATTCAATGATCCTGATAAGAATAAAATCTCAATCGATTGTATCATGTCTAGAACGCGATAGAACGCGAGGGAACAGTATACAAGGTGTCGACACATACACACACTCATAAGTGATAAAGTAATAAGAGAAAGCACTTGAACATGAGAAATATGCGAGGATCACTAACCCACGTAAGAGTACTCATCATAAAGAAAAGAAAGGGACGTGGGGTTAAAGAAAAGAAAGTATGAGATAGGCGTATAGGCCATATACATAGATGAGACGCCATCTAACCAGTGAACAAATGAGTCTTGTGAGAAGTAGAAAATCGTGAGATGTGGAACATGAATATATAGACAAGAGGTCGTCCATGTTCCTACATAAAAGCATTCAAAGGAATGGCTTGATCACACAAGGATACTCACAAGGACTAAGGAACAGTTTATAAGGAGATATGCTCCTATGTGGTGGATGCTACTACAGAAAATCGAGATTGATTTTGTCTGGACACATATGAAAGAAATAATGGTGTAGTAAGCTATATATGAATCACTGATGATAATGAGAATAGAAAAGTACCAGAAAGATTAGAGAAATTCTCATAGAACAGTGTCGTTCCTGAGCTGTTCATAGGACTGAAATATAAGGCAGCTGCGTGCATATAATAAGACTAAGTAATGCTTAGTAAGAAAGTTCTATAAGAACGTTTCAGAGCAGTCCATATAGTAGTTATGAAAGAAATTCCTTGTGGTTATACTTAAAGAAAGGATGATTAAGATGATTGATTCTTGGAAAGGCTATAGAGAGACTACGATGATCTATAATAGAGACCATTAGCCGTGTATGAATGTTGGGATCTATGATTCAACGTACCAAGAATAAGAATGTGATATGGTCAGAGAGAATCCATCAGATTCATGACCAAAGAACTCATATCAACTAGGATCATGCCCGACCTAGCTCGACCTTAATCATCATTTGGTCCCGACCAGTTCGTCCCGACCAGTCCGTCCCGTCCAGCTCGTTCCGACCAGTTCCTCTAGGTCTTAATCCGACCTAAACTCATCCAAGTGAGAGGAACGTCCTATTGACTCAAAAGTGGCTTAGTTTTGATTAACATCAAACTATAACATAGTAGCCATTCATGAACAGATTATGAGCTTATACTAAAGAAGGTTCATGAAAAAGTTTTGGTCAAAAGTTATGAATGGGACACACATTGGACGATAATATGATCAGAATGGATCATGGATATAAGAAAGCATTTATGGTCAAAATCCATCCAAGGTAGATGAATGAAAATAACTGAGACACTCCCGTGTATATAAAGTCCATATGTTCTGGTCAAGTACCATAGAACATACCCGACCATATTTATGTAATGGACTAAAGATCTTGGTTTACTTATACTAATCAAACAAAGAGGAGTTTGGTTGATTTTGCTAATGCAGGATATGTTTTACACATGCCAAGATCATTGCCTTTCATGAAGCAGTCGCGAGGTTGTTTGGTCCGGTCCATGATCAACCCCATCCGTGTACCTGTCAAGTACCATCAGTCCGACCAAGACATGAAGTGATCAGCAGCAAAGGTGTACATCCTGACCACAACTTTATGGAGTTCCACAAGACACCTAGACGTCCAAGTATTCACAAGTTCATTCAAGGAGAATCCAGCTGATCATCCTCACCAAGGCACCACCGACTGCGACGTTCGAGAGGCTTATGTACCAGATTGGGACGTGCATGCTTAAGGACCTATACTGAGGTCCAGATCAGGGGAGTAGTGTGTGTTGTACTCTTTTTCCTGTCTTTGGTTTCCCTTTTACCACATTGGGTTTTGGGTTTTCCAAGAGAGGTTTTAATGAGGCAACATTAAGCACACTACGAGCTCTAGACGGTTCTGGCATCCAAGGGGGAGTGTTATGAATATCATGTTGTGGATGTCCAGCAACCAGGCGCAATTCCATTAGATTATAGTCTAGAGTCTTGGCCCATTTATGGCCCACTATGTAATAGGCCCATTAAGGTTTCAACCTTGTAACTCCCTATATAAGGAGCACCCTTGTTATCAATAAAGTACACATGAAATTCCCTTACTTTCACAACAAGATTGATATTCTTAGAGATGCAACTATCAAAATACAACAATCCAACGAAATTTACCATGTATAACAACACCATTATCAGATTTCAACCAAAAGAAACTAGGCCATCATTAAAACTCAGCGTAAGACACAAGATCCAAGGTAAACTTTCAGTTTGAATCTGATGATAACATAGCTTTAGGCTTTATAGATGAGAAGCTAACAAATAAGACCAGCTAGAAATTTATTTCCAAGTCCGTTGTACGAAAACACTACGACGACCGCAACGGTGGAAATGGAGGCAGACAGAAACACAACGATGGCGGCTGTGGAGACAAAGGCGGAGATTTACGGGAACACGGCAGTAGAGAGGAAGCTTTAGTGAGATACAAAAACGAAATCTTTCGAAATCTAAACCACTGAAATTGCATGCCTTTGAAGAAAGTTAGGGTTCCTCATTCTTCTCTTGTTGCTCGGATGATGGAAGAGTAAAAGAAATAGTTGTGAATTAAGAAGAAACTAAAGAAAAAGGCAACAGATTCGCGTACAAGATTAAATGAGGAAGAAGAGAGAAAGAGGAAGAGAGAGGCAGAAAAAAAAACAAAGAGATAATAGTTAAAGGGATATATCCGGGTTACTCAATAATGTACAGTAACCTTTCCATATACTTAAATAATCTTTATTTCTTGTATATAGAGTGCAATTACTCTTTCTGTACATATCGTCTAGTTTGATCTTACTATTACCAAACGTTATGCTGTAGGTGGCCAGAAGCCAAATGCCAAATCGGTCTAGTTATTCAGCTATTTAGAACTGAAACCGATCATGGATGGAAAATCATTACTATATTGATAACTAGAAATTAAATATGTTAAAGAAGGTTTAATATCAAAGATAGTGGTTTTTTGGTTCCGTATTTCTATAGTATTTAATATATCTCTGCCACAGTAAATCATTTAGACCCACCAGGCCACCACTATTATATATATGTAGTTAATAAGTGAGATAAATTTTCAATAATTACTACACTAATTATCATTAATTATTATACGTAACAATAGTCTAAATGCATGAGCATGGCTTTAATCTATTCCATGCACCAAACGACTAATTATTTTCTTGTGGTATGAATCATTAAATATGAAAAATTACTGATGATTTGCAATTCGATCGACCAATACTAACTCAAAGAAACTCAACTAAATGTAATAATGACCTTTATTTAGTTTCGCTTGTAATTTCATTTCAAGAGATAGAAAGTAAACCAGTGAGATGTAGACATATGAAATTTTATAAATTTGGAACGGACGGAACAGAGTTTTTGATATTTTCTGAAACAATAATAAGGAACCATATGTGTATACAGTGGCAGAACTAGGTGGGGAGTGGGTGGAACAGCTGCCCCCATGATTTTTATTTCTTAGTGTAATTTTGCTTGGAATTTTTATTATGTCCTGGATAAAAGTTTGAATTTATAAATATATTATTAGTGTTTTGTTGTTTTGTTCGTGTAAAAATTTATCATAGATCCGCCACTATATATGTATATGGTATATATATAATATGTACCATTACTTTGAGTTGACTGTATCAGTATTTACGACTATAAAGTCAACTATTTTTCGAAAGCATTTTGTTACAATTTTGTTTTGTAAAATATATATGGATGAGATTTCAAATATTCTGTTTTTATTCATTTATCTATTCTGAATCAATCAACACTTAAGTTTACAGTATTTTCTATTTGATTTTCAAAACAATATAATATTCTTATTAAAATACATTTACATATCTAAAAACCAATCTAAGTGAAAATCACAAATTATTCAAAATTTTAATCTATGTAAAACAAAAAAAATATTATGATTAAATTTGACGAAATTGATGCTATCAAATATACTAAGTGATGTCAAACTAATCATATATTACATATCAAAAATCACATGTTAACCAAGAAAATAAAATATTTTCATATAAATTATAGAATAGTTGATACTGAAATTAAAATATTAATAAACTAGATGGTGGCCCGCACACTTGTGCGGGCAAATATATATATCTAACTTTTCAAAATTTTAATCTAAATTATTTAATTAATTTTAAATATTAAATTAATCAGAAGATACACATTTTTTATTACACATGTAAAACATATCACCATCATAATAATCTAATAAAGTTTTATTAATATTTTAAATTAGCATTAAAAATTAAATCTACAAAACCATTAAAATTATACGTAAAACTTATGAAATCAAACTCTTCTTCATCAAACACATATTAACAAAATATATAATAATCAAAAACATACATCTATTTAACTAAAAGTGTATAAACTTAAAATAAATAAATTATATATGTTTAGTAAAATCTAGTTTTAAAAAAATAATTAACGAAATTTTTTTTTGACTTTATCACCCTTCAATTCAAATTCGCAAACGCAATGTCTCCTTCGTAATATAGATTCCAAACATCAAACATTCATGATTTTGATGTGAATGAATTGAATTACTTAGCTATTTTTTATCGGTGAGATAATTTGGTGCCATTAAAGCGAAGTAAATTTTCTTTTAAAATAAAAAATAAAATAAAAATATTAATCGATTTAATATTATTAAAGTAAACATCTTAATAAAACTATAAAAATATTTCCAAAATTTGATAATACTATTTAATAATAATTATCTTTGAATATAAAGTAAAAAATTATTAAATAATCACTAAAATATTTTAAAACTAACAATTCAAAAAGTTGTGCATTGGAATTAATAGCTCAACCTAAATCTATACTATATAAAAGTTGAGGCTATAAGCCATTAAGAGCGTCCACATATGATTTAAAACCACCAATAGTATTTTGACACATCATTATATTAGTTTATTATTTTTAGAAAATATTAATATTTCCAAAACTATATTAAAACGAATTTAACATTCTATATATAACTTAAAATAAAATAAATAGATATTAACATTTTACAACTTGCTTTAAAATTATTATAGTAAAATGGAAAATCGAAAATAAAAAGGCTATATAAAAATATGATAAATCAGATTAAATGTTAACAGAAAATAGAAGTTTTCTAAAATATTAATATTTCTAAAATTATATTAAAAACGAAATTAATATTCTATATATAACTTAAAGTAAAATAAATAAATATTAACACTTTACAACTTGCTTTAAAACATTAATTATTATAGTAAAATGGAAAATAAAAAATAAAAAAGCTATATATAACTCAAAACCACCAATAAAAATATGAGAAATCAGATTAAATGTTAAAAGAAAAAAATGAAAATTACAGAGTCAAAACATATCCTGAAATATTATTTAAATTGTTAATAAAAATAAATATTATCTAATAAAGTAGGCTGATAAAAAAATATAAAAAAATTATTTTTAAAATGTCATGATTTCCAGATTTATTTATATTAACATAAAATAGATTAATGAAAAAATGGAAAACTTATGTTAAAGGAGATAACAAAAACTAAAACATTTAAAAGGAAAATTAACTAAATATATAAATTAAGAAAATTTCCAACATATGAAGTATTTGAGAACTATAAATAATTGTCTAAAGTTTTAAAGTTATCATGATTTACTTTGAGAATGAGAGAGATATTGAAAAGAGATATATACACAATAGTTGCTTCTGTTACTTCTTTGGTTTTAGATGATCTTAGGAAATATTTTAATAAGAATGAAGTTCTTGCTAGAGTACTTTACTTTTGGGAATGACGTAACATCAACAAGGGTAGTTTGTTTATAGGTATCGAGCTATTGCTTACTGATCAAAAGGTATAAAATATTTTGTCATTTAGACTTCTCAATTTAAAATTTAATAAGCACAACATTGTTTGTTTCACACAAATTTATACAGAGAACAACAATCCACACTTTCATTCCAGCTAATCGAATAGCATGCTATGAAGAGGATTTAAAAGCCGGTGTAATCTATAAGATTAAGAATTTCTTAGTCATTGACAACAAAACAAGTTACAAGGTGACTTCTCACAAGTTCTTAATTCAAATAATAATATTAACAAAATTGAAAGCTGATATAAATAGAAAATCAATTGCCAAATAGTAATATTAACAAAGTCTTAGATTTGCTATTTTGTATAATAAATCCAAATTATATTTGGGGTCAAAATAAAATATTATGCCATTATAAATATAATTAAAGTAACAAAATTACATCTAAAACAACTTACAATGTATAAAGCAAAAAACCTAATATCATTTAAATTAAATAAATTATTAGTGTGCTTATAAGTAAATTATCATAGTGTAAGCCATTTAGACCGTCTACACAAATTTAAAACCATGAATCAAAACATATCAAAATTGTTTAAAAAGTTTATGTTTCTAAAATGTCAAATTCTAGACTTATATACTATATAAAAATTGAGGTTATAAGCCATTGAAAACGTTAACGTAAGATTTAAAATGACCAATCGTATTTTTACACATCATTATATTAGTTTATTATTTTTAGAAAATATTAATATTTTCAAAATTATATTAAAAACGAAATTTATATTATATATATAAATTAAAGTAAAAAATAAAGATTAACATTTTACAACTTCCTTTAAAACATTAATTGTTACAGTAAAATTGAAAATCAAAAATAAAAGGCTATATAAAACTTAAAACCACTAATAAAAATATGACAAATCAGATTAAATGTTAACAAAAAATAAAAGTTTCTATAATATTTATATTTCCAAAATTATTTTTAAAACGAAATTAATATTATATATATAACTTAAAGTAAAATAAATAAATATTAACATTTTACAACTTGCTTTAAAACATTAATTGTTATATTAGAATGGAAAATAAAAAATTAAAAACTAGATATAATTCAAAACCACCAATAAAAATTTGAAAAATCAGATAAAATGTTAAAAAAAGAAAAATTACAAAGTCAAAACATATCCTAAATTACTATTTAACCTGTTAATAACAATATAGATTATCTAATAAAGTAGGCTGATATAAAAAATAGTTTTTAAAATGTCTTGATTTCCAAATTTATGTATATTAACATAAAATAGACAAATGAAAAAACAATGGAAAACGTACGTTAAAGGAGATAAAAAAACTAAAACATCCACACATGATTTAAACCACTGGTCGTATTAACAAAATTAACAAAAATCGTTATTATACATGACTATATTAAAAAAAATCAATTATTTGTAAGAAAAACTGTTTACTTCATAATAAAATACAAATCAATTGGAATAAGGAAAAATAACATAAGTAAAAATGTTATAAAAATATTATCCCAATATGTATAATAATTTTGAAATTTAATACAAATAAATTAGAATATAATAATTTATATGACAATTCATCATTATTATTTTCTTTTGGTTGGGAAGAAAAACTATGATATAAATTTTTTTTGTTTAGGATTTTGTTTTGTAAAAAAAGGGAAACAACTATCAAATATTCTTTTAAAGTTTTTAAGATTTTAGAAAAGAAAATTAATATTACGTAATCTTTCACAAATATATCTTAGAATTTAGAAAATTAAAACTTTTTATTAAAATATTTTTGTGTAGATTGTTTTTTTAAAATTGAAAATTACTATGAAATATTTTAACAATCTTACAGTTTTCCTTTTCTAAAATCTTAAAAAAGAATTTAAAGTAATATTTTGTAATGAGAAATTTCCTTTTTAAATATCATTTAAATCATAAACAAAAAAGAATTATATCATATTTTTGACACATGTCACTATCTTAATAAATCTAATGCCACATGTCGCAATCATGTTAATTAATAACTTTGAAAACTATGCTTTATATAATAAGATAAAATTCAAAATAAAAACAGTAATATTAACAAAAGTATTACGTTAGAATTTTTTTTATAATAAATTTAAAGTGCATTTTATGCCAAATTAAAATAGTTATTTAATTTTAAAATGGTTAAAGTAATAAAAATATTTAACATATTTTCGGTGTATAAGATATGAAATTTCATAATATCATTTAAATTACATAAAGTATTACTTTGCTTTTAAATAAGTGTCAAAATTTCATCATATCATTAAATAATTTATTATATACAAAAATTGTGGTTATAAAACATGGATTATAGATAAAATAATAAAATGTATGATAAAATACTACATTTTCAGTTATATTAAGTGAGCAACATATTAGGTAAAAATATGATAAATATATTTAAAAATGTATTACGAATTTCTATGCATCGAGAATTTTACATAATATTAAAAAGATAAAAGTATAAACTTTAAACATTATAAATACATTAATAACTATTATTTATACATTTTTCAATTCAAACAATAAATAGCTAAGAACTAAATATTTTTAAAAGAATAATTTGATAAACAAACATAAATTAAGAACAGAAGATCAAATTTTAAATACATTTTGTCACAAAAATATGTATATAAATTTATATTTAAATAACTTATAATTATTATAGAGTATAAACTAATTATTAATGCAGACTCGCGCGTATCGCGAGTATAAAATCTAGTAATGAATGATGAATAAGATTTTAATATAGTAAAACATGACAAATAAGTAAAATATCCTAAAATCATGGAAAATATGACAAGTAAGTAAAACTAAAATTATCACATAAATTATTCAAAAATATGACAAATAACTAAATTACCAATTAAATTTATTAAGAACATAAAAAATAAATAAATAACCTAAATTATGGAGAATATGACAAATAATCAAAACTAAAATTATTAAAACAAAATAAAAAGGTAAATTACCTAAAATTAGAAAAAAATTTGACAAATAAGCAAAAAAACCTAAAACTATAGATTATCACAATATAATGATTTTATAAATATTTATATATGTGCATGAGCACGGAAGAATCATCTAATATATATACAATGGCGGAACTAGACGAAGAGTGGGTGGGACAGCTGCCCCCTCCCCATAATTTTTTTGGGTGTAATTTCTTGAAATTTTTATAGTGTCCGGGATAAAAATTTGAATTTATAAATATATTACTAATATTTTGTTGTTTTGTCTCGTGTAGAAATTTATCCTAGATCCACCACTGTATATATGGTATATATATAAATATAATATGTATTATTAATTTGAGTTGACTGTATCAGTATTTACGACTATAAAGTCAACTATTGTTCAAAAGCAAATATGGACACCGACACGGCGACACTCATGATTTCACAGTAGGGCAGCTCAAATTGTGACTTGTAATTACACTTTACATTTTATTTTATTTTATTTTTCATTTACACATATTTTGTTATAAGAATGTGAGATGTATATGGAGATGGGAGTTATGATTGCATTTTGGTTTATATGTCTTCTTCGGAACAATAATACTGAATTATGGTAGTAATCATACGTTAAAGGAAGAGAAAAGACATGAAAACTAATTAAAAGAGACTCAAATTAAAATAGAATAGCAAATCAAAATGAAACAAGTTTCTAGATCCATGCTATTAAGAGTAACAGGGCTTTACATGATCATCCATCAAAGACGTTGGGCCTCTTTCCAGCAAAGCCCACATTTCAAGGTTCTGCAAAACGACAAACGTCAACGGTAACCTCACCTGTTAAAGAAGAAAGGAGAACGACAAAAGGAGAGAAGAGTACGGTTCCGTTATCGACTACAATGCAGCTCAGCAATCGCTATGGTGTGCTTTCAGATCAGGATTGCTAGCTGTCTTGCCACCTGTCTATGATCTAGATTGTTCTCTGAAGTAGTATATAACCTTCAGTTATCGTTTGTAAAGAGACGAGCTTTTGATGAATAAGAATCAATAATACATTTGTTAAATCTTATCTCTAAAGCTTCCAGCTTTAACCTACATGGTATCACGCCATGGACGGAAATCAAGATCCTGTTTCAGTTACATCTCTTACTATCACTCACGTTGTTACGTTGAAGCTTAAAGAAGGCAACTACCTTCTCTGGAAGCTTCAGTTTGAGCAGTTTCTGGCGAGTCAGACGCTTCTTGGATACGTTACTGGAGACCACCCTCGCCCTGCGCCGACGATTACAGTTCAAGAAGGAGGTCAAGCCACTGAAACTGCGAATCCAGAGTTTCTCCGATGGACTCAGAAGGATCAGCTTATTCTCGCCTGGATCTACGGTACGCTGACTGAAGATGCTCTCAAATCGGTCTACGGCTTACACACCTCTCACGACGTGTGGTTAGCTCTCGCACAGAAGTACAACAGAGTGTCTGCATCGAGAAGACTAGATCTACAAAGGCGAATTCAAACAACAGTCAAAGGTAACAAGACTATGACTGCTTATCTCTCTGAAATCAAGACGCTTTGTGACCAGTTGGATTCTATTGGAGCTCCTATCACTGAACCTGAGAAAATTTATGGAGTTTTGAATGGCCTCGGTCGAGAATACGAGTCTGTGTGTACGGTGATTGAACATGCTATGGACCTTCCCCCGGGTCCTAGCTTTGAGGATGTTGTCTACAAGCTCACCGGTTTTGAAGAAAAGTTAAAGGCTTACGAGACCACTGCTGAAGCTAATGCTCATCAGGCGTTCTATACCAACAGAGGAGGTTACTCTAACCGTGGTCGAGGTCAACGAGGAGGATATCGTGGCGGTCGTGGTTCTTACTCCACCCAAGGCCGTGGCTTTCCTCAGCAGTTCGGTCAGAGTGCTCAAGGTCAGAACAATCAGCGTCCTACATGTCAGATCTGCGGCAAGTATGGTCATTCAGCTTCCAAGTGCTACAAACGCTTTGATCAGAACTTTGTGATTCAAGATCCACCACAGGCTAATGTGTTGATGACAGCCTCTGCTCAACACAATGGAGCGTTTCCCGGTGCTGAATGGTATCCAGACAGTGGGTCATCTCATCATGTGACTAACTCTGTTCAGCATCTCGACTCAGCTCATCAGTATGGTGGAACAGATCAGGTTATGGTTGGAAATGGTGAGTTCCTTCCTATCACTCATGTAGGTTCTGCATCGATCTCTACTGGCTCAGGTACTATCCCACTGTCTGATGTTCTCATTTGTCCTGATATAACGAAATCTTTGTTGTCTGTGTCCAAACTCACTGATGACTTCCCCTGTGAATTCACCTTTGATTCTACTCATGTATTTGTTAAGGACAAAGCAACCAGCAGAGTTCTCAGTCAGGGCAACAAAGTTAAAGGCTTGTATCGGTTGGATGTACCTCGGTTTGTGTCTTTCTACTCTTCACGACAGCAGCTTGCAAGTGATCTAGTCTGGCACTGGCGTTTGGGTCATCCGAATCATCAAGTTCTCAAGCATCTCTCTGCAATAAAGGCCATTTCATTCAATAAGACTGAAAAGTCATTATGTGAAGCATGTCAAGTAGGCAAGACATGCAAGCTTCCCTTTTCTGTTTCTGATTTTCGTGCAAGTAGAATTCTTGAGCGAATACACTGTGATGTATGGGG
This sequence comes from Hirschfeldia incana, assembly GCA_026261945.1. Classification (NCBI taxonomy): domain Eukaryota; kingdom Viridiplantae; phylum Streptophyta; class Magnoliopsida; order Brassicales; family Brassicaceae; genus Hirschfeldia; species Hirschfeldia incana. The sequence continues at coordinate 267,784 of JABCMI010000138.1, read as the reverse complement.
TCCTGCACCTGTTATTTCAGTTCAGGGTTTTCGGTTTTACATTGTATTCATTGACAATTATTCAAGATTCTGCTGGTTTTATCCACTTAAGTTGAAATCTGATGTCTTCTCTGTGTTCAAAGCCTTTCAACAACAAGTGGAAACTCAATATAATCAGAAAATAAGTGTTTTTCAGTCAGATGGGGGCGGTGAGTTCATCAACAAGAACATGTCACAACATCTAGCTGCGAATGGCATCAGACATTTTGTTTCTTGCCCTCACACACCAGAACAAAATGGTATAGCAGAGAGACGACATCGTTACATCACAGAACTTGGTCTATCAATGCTTTATCAGAGCCATCTTCCTCAAGAACTCTGGGTTGAAGCTCTGTTTACTGCAGCTTTTCTGAGTAATCTGCTTCCAACAACAGTGAATGATAAAATGATTAGTCCGTTTGAACTCCTCAATGGTACTCAGCCTGTTTATACTTCTCTTCGGGTATTCGGCTGTGCTTGTTATCCATATCTCAGACCTTACTCTCACAACAAGTTTGATCCTAAATCCTTACTCTGTGTATTTGTGGGTTACAATGAGAAGTAAAAGGGGTATCGATGTTATCATCCACCTACTGGTCGTGTTTACATCAGTCGACATGTGTTGTTTGATGAACACAGACTTCCTTACAAAGATACCTACAAACATCTTCTTGCTCCTGCTGCAACTCCCTTGTTCACTGCTTGGCGTTTGCAGTATCCTGAGATCAGTGATTCAACAGAAAATTCTGAAGCATCATCTCTGGTTGAAGAAATTGGGAGATCGGTTACAGTGCCTGTCCACACTACTCCTCATGTGCCTTGATATTCGTGTTCACGCACACCAATTAACCTAACGTGCACACTACCACAATCGAATGGTATGTCGATGTAGCACTTTAGGATCGAATCCACAGAGACCAACTATTACACTTTATTTCTATGGGATCAATATTAAGCTAAAACAAATTGGGGGGTTTGAGTTTGAGGGTATCGTAACTAGCAACAAATAAAATAAAGCAAAAGTAAATTCAATCTAAGAGAATGCTAGCCTAGGGTGGTTTGATCGGGTGTTAAACAAGTGTGAGCCAAACAATTATTCAAGTTCCATTAAAGAACAGTCTAGAACTCGGATCACTTAAGATAGATCAGCCCACTGTCGTGGTGCTTCACCTTTTGTCAATCGATCTCAGTACCTAAACTGTCGTTTGGACTGAGATGCGATGACAAACATTAAGATCAAGTCCGATATGTTCACAAAATACCCTAACATCTACTTTCGCTGGTTAGGGATATGATGCTCATTCAAGTTATGTCTAGCAACCTATAACACTTTTGATGAATAGATTAAACTTAGAATCAGGCAATAAGTAGCTAGTTTAATGCAAGCCTTAAGAACAACAGTGAATGAAGACAACCGATTTATAACTTATTTATGTCAAGCTCACGAATCTAACACCCTAACACCCTAGACTAAGCAAATCGACTACTCAGCCATGAACAGAGAAATCACAGAGATAACAGATGAAGAAAACATGCTGGATATCAATAAAATAAAAGAGATAGGGTTAAGAATTCTTCTCAAGAGTGTAGAGATCCTTCTCCCTTTACAATAAGCAAATCCAACAATGGGGTTCTAGGGTCTGGTTTCCCTCTGTGAAAATAGCGTAGAATGATGATAGGAAAATAGAAAATATGATATATGAAAGCCACAGGCGGCTGGGAGAGAAAATAGAGGTAATTAGGGCAAATCCCGAAATAAGTGTAGTTTCCTTAAAAATCTCCGCCGCGGAACAATCAATCGGAACACTCAATAGAGTGTTCTGCGTGAAAATCACCAAAGTGCACTGTTTTCTGCATCTTTTGCTCCAACAGGTCCATCTCCCATCCAGTGCAACTCCAGACCTGTAATGACTCGAAAAGGACTAGAAAGACTCGATAAAGACTTGAAAACCAATTAGAAAACATATATACAATGATGTATAAAACACCATATATCAATTCCCCCAGACTTAGATCCTTGTTTGTCCTCGAACAAGACCAAGTATCAAGAACAGGAAGAAAGGTTTGAAAGTGTGGGAACTCTCCTATTCTCAGCAACCATACCTTAACCACGAATCTCTGAACCATACAAGCAGTAAACTAGGACAGCACACCCTTACCGGAACCCCACTGACTGATGTTCAAAAATCGGCTCCATACTCTATATCTCAAACCTGAAAAAGCAACACTATCGAGACAGAACTCCCTACATTTATTTAAGAGTTGCGTGAGCTTCTCATCACAGGCACTATTCAGGGTAGACGGTCTAGGTGTGGAACAGGCTATTTAAGTGTTTCAATGGTGGAGTTTCAAGTGTTTAAGGGTTACCAATTTTTGAGGTGGATGCAGGATATCGCGCAAAACTGCAAGAGAGGACGGATCCATTGATGTCCACAGCCCCTACTCGTTTTTGCTCTCCCTGGAACGACTGCTCTGCTCTGCTCCGAATCAGTCATCAGACTGCTCTGCTCATCTGTATGTTCCTCAACCCTTCATATTGATATCCACTCTTCTGCTCAACCTTCCCAGTGGCTCATGTTTCCTGAATTCTTCCCCTTCTCCATCACCAAATACTAAATAAAACAAAAAATATATATATTTTTTTTTCTCTTTTTTTTCTTTTTTTTTTCTTTTTTTTTTCTGATACTAGTACATAAATAGATGGTGGGGTGACGAAGAAGGAGGTAACATATGATATAAGGATGCCACTGGTGGTTCTGATTCACACCATTCTGGTTCTCCACTCCTGTTCTTGCACAGGTGTTTACTTAGGGAGCGACTGTTCCCTTAATCTGTTTGTTCTCCCTGTATGATCGATACTTGCAGCAGTAACGAGTAAGAGGCTGCGTCGATCCTTTCCTCTCCGACCTTTTTGCACATATCTGCACATATAACACTGAAAAACAAATGCATGGAGGTGGAATAAAGGCTAAGGTGCAGGGTAGGAACTAGCTAAAGATGAGCTAGCCACTCAGGAACAACAAAAGATGGATATAAAGGATAAGATGTCCTGAGTGTAGTTCTCGTTTCCCTGATCTAGTGCCCATAACAAGAAGAATTTCAGTCAATATTAGGTTCAAGTTAAGTGGAGTTAAGTCTACCCAGTGTAACCTGATCGGCTGAGAACTTTTGGAGAATCAAGTGAGATATGTCAGGGTGTTCCAGGTCCACATGTGTGTCTTTCGCCACTGCTAAGGTCACTGAATAAGATAACTAAAGCACGAGGTGGTTAGTGATCAACACGGAATAAGGTCCTAATTCCCACAAAGTTTTGACTGACTCGATCTTAAAAACTTACTCAAAATGACTCAAAAGATAAACAAAAGAAAGAAACGAGTTAGTAAACGATGAAACCCTCCCCCAGACTTACTTCACAACGTCTCGGTATGAAAATAAATCAGAGAGAAGGTGAAAACAATAATAAAAACATTTTTTTGTTGAGATACTTACCTGGAACTCGTGCTCCCCCAGACTTGATCTGTTGCCAGTTTTTCACCTGGAGCCGCCGCTCTCTCTTCTGGAGAACAGATGCTCCGTTTCTGGAACAGTCGGGTGGAACAAGCGCCAGAATGTTCTGCTACAGTATCTCGGATTTTTCTGATTTTTGACCTGAGACTCAATAACTAAAACGAAAATAAGCAAAACAAAAATAAAACCAAGTTATTTTTACACATACCAGTGGGTTGCCTCCCACTAAGCGCTTGGTTTAAGTCATTAGCTTGACTTGGTGACAGGGATCAGTCGGGTTGAGCATCCGGGCTTGTTCCAAAACAAGCTCCACAATCAGACATGTTCAGCTTCAAAACTCTGCTCAACAACCCTTTCACAGCAGCTTCTCCTTTCTCTTTCAACTCATCAGTGAGGATAACTCTGACTTTAGAGAAAGGTTTAGAGGTACCTTTGCACTTTACCTCATACTCAATGGATTTTTCATCACACATGTGAGGTATCAAAGTCATTGTAGGATCACCCTTGATCCTTTTCCTCTGGACTTTTTCCTTCACCATTGCATTCCCACTGAGTTTATTGGTATCACCGTGAGGATCTCCATCCAAGATTCGTCCAATCTCACTCTCATCACCAAACTCTTTCTTAAGAAAATTTTCTAGCTGTTCTCCACTAACCATTGAGATGCTAGAGGCGTGTCGAATTTGTGATCTGGTCGGGACGGCCTTGTAGAAAACCTTCTTGTTGATGTTGGAAAAGGAGACTCTCTTATTAGGCATATCGAAGATTGCTCCCACTGTAGCCATAAATGATCTTCCAAAAATCAAAGGCATCTCATGTTTCTTTTTCATCTCAACAACCTGAAATTCAGCATGAAGCACACAATCCCCTACTTGGACAGGAAGGTTACGAATGGTGCCATAAGGGATTTCTGTGGAGGAGTTTGCAAACGCCAGAGTCACCTGAGAAGGCTCAACATCAGCAATGCCCAGCTTGTCTACAATCGCCTTTGAGACAAGATTCACGCATGATCCAGAGTCACAAAGAGCATCCTTAAATTCTACTCCAGCAATGGAACATGGGAAAACAAACTTTCCAGGATCATCAACCTTAGGTAATACCTTCAGTGGTGGTGGAGTTGGATAGGGAACCTTAGGAACATAGACTCGCACTGGTGGAATCTCAGAAGGTTCGTCAGGAGCAGTCACCACACAGCTAGCAGGTTGTTCTGTTCTCTTTTCTGCGCCTGAGACAGTGTCAGGGAACAACTGCTCTGTTTCTTTTTCCACAGCTTTCTCACACTTATGCTCTGTTGCATTACAGTGCATCACACTCTTTCCACGAAGGGTTTCTTGTTGCCTCTTGACAGTTTCAGCGGTTTGAGCAAGCTGACCATCAATCCTCTTTATGTGGTTGTTCACAGCATCATATTTTGTATTCAGATCAGTGAACATGCTGTCCATCCTGGTGTTGATGTCTGTGGTAACCTGATTCAGTGCCTTGACCTGAAGTTGCTGGCTCTGGAGCATCTGCTGCATCATAGAGTTGAGATTTTTTAGCTCATCTGGCGGAACAGTCGTTGGAGCAGTCTGCTGGTTGTTCTGCGGCTGTTGCTGGTTCAAATTCTGATTCTGAGCGATGAACCTGTTCTCTGCCTCACTAAAGATGAAGGTTTTACCCTGGAAGTTCTGAGGGAAGGTGTTCTGATACCCAGATCCTTGTGCCTGGTTGTTCTGAATCTGCCCAGTAGTAGCTCCATCCATCATGAAGACTTTTCCTTGGTTGTTTTTCAGTAGGTAGTCAATCTTGGCTGTCAGCTCATCTATCTTCTGGGTTTCAGCACTGTTCACGACCTTAGAACAATCGCTCTCATTGTTCTCATTGGTAGAACTAGCAGCCATATTCTCAATCAGCTCAAATGCTCCAGCAGTGGTCTGAGTCATGAAATCTCCATTGCTCGCAGAATTCATAGCACTTCGGTGTTCCCAGTGTACTCCATCATAGAAAATGCCCAGGAGGTAATCATCATCAAATCCATGGTGAGGGCACTCTCTGCGATAGACATTGAAACGCTCCCATGCATCACAAAAAGGCTCGTCGGGGAGCTGTCTGAATGAGGTGATCTTGTTCCTCAATGCTGCAGTTCTCGCCTTAGTGTAGAAGTAGCTCAGGAACGCTGATCGGACCTGTTCCCATGAAGTGAGAGAACCTGTAGGGAGTGAGTTCAGCCACCGTGCAGCTTTTCCATCAAGAGAGAATGGGAATAGCGTGCACTTGATGTAGTCTGGTGGAACACCATTCGCGCGTGAAAAGTTGCATACTCTCTCGAATCTCTCAATATGCTCCATTGGAATTTCTGTAGAGAGACCAGAGAACACCTTACTCTGCACTAGACCGATCAAAGCAGGCTTGATCTCGAAGTCCAGATTGGTACAGAGTGGAGGAACAATGGCAGAGCGCGTAGTAGGAAGGTTACGCGGATGGTTTCTCTGCCCGATTGGAACAGTCTGTGCCGCTTGTTCCTGCTGCGCGAGAGCAGCCTGTTGAGCAGCTTGTTCCGCAGCTGCTTGCTGAGCTTGGATGGTCTGCTGCATCTGAAGCATCTGCTGTTGCATCAGTGCCATTGCTGCAGTGAGATCATCCTGATGGCCGTGATCACCCATGGTGGTGTTGGTCGGCCTTGGTTGTTGTTGTTCTTTCTTTCTAAACCTTGCGATCTCCTGCAACAAAGAGAAAAGAACAAGTTAGAGGTCTTAGACTAAATAAATAACCGAAAAATAAAGGTAAAAAAAAATGGTCCCCGGCAACGGCGCCAAATTGATATTCGTGTTCACGCACACCAATTAACCTAACGTGCACACTACCACAATCGAATGGTATGTCGATGTAGCACTTTAGGATCGAATCCACAGAGACCAACTATTACACTTTATTTCTATGGGATCAATATTAAGCTAAAACAAATTGGGGGGTTTGAGTTTGAGGGTATCGTAACTAGCAACAAATAAAATAAAGCAAAAGTAAATTCAATCTAAGAGAATGCTAGCCTAGGGTGGTTTGATCGGGTGTTAAACAAGTGTGAGCCAAACAATTATTCAAGTTCCATTAAAGAACAGTCTAGAACTCGGATCACTTAAGATAGATCAGCCCACTGTCGTGGTGCTTCACCTTTTGTCAATCGATCTCAGTACCTAAACTGTCGTTTGGACTGAGATGCGATGACAAACATTAAGATCAAGTCCGATATGTTCACAAAATACCCTAACATCTACTTTCGCTGGTTAGGGATATGATGCTCATTCAAGTTATGTCTAGCAACCTATAACACTTTTGATGAATAGATTAAACTTAGAATCAGGCAATAAGTAGCTAGTTTAATGCAAGCCTTAAGAACAACAGTGAATGAAGACAACCGATTTATAACTTATTTATGTCAAGCTCACGAATCTAACACCCTAACACCCTAGACTAAGCAAATCGACTACTCAGCCATGAACAGAGAAATCACAGAGATAACAGATGAAGAAAACATGCTGGATATCAATAAAATAAAAGAGATAGGGTTAAGGATTCTTCTCAAGAGTGTAGAGATCCTTCTCCCTTTACAATAAGCAAATCCAACAATGGGGTTCTAGGGTCTGGTTTCCCTCTGTGAAAATAGCGTAGAATGATGATAGGAAAATAGAAAATATGATATATGAAAGCCACAGGCGGCTGGGAGAGAAAATAGAGGTAATTAGGGCAAATCCCGAAATAAGTGTAGTTTCCTTAAAAATCTCCGCCGCGGAACAATCAATCGGAACACTCAATAGAGTGTTCTGCGTGAAAATCACCAAAGTGCACTGTTTTCTGCATCTTTTGCTCCAACAGGTCCATCTCCCATCCAGTGCAACTCCAGACCTGTAATGACTCGAAAAGGACTAGAAAGACTCGATAAAGACTTGAAAACCAATTAGAAAACATATATACAATGATGTATAAAACACCATATATCATGCCTAATGCTCCTGCAGCAGCTGCAGATACCTCCAGCTCAGATTCTTCAATTGATAACAATGATCAACAGGAAGTAGCTATGCCACCACCTCCACCTGCCAACACCCATAAGATGACTACAAGAGCCAAGGTTGGAGTTATGAAGCCAAATCCTCGTTATGCACTAATAGCCATCAAAGGCTTACCTCAAATTCCCCGTACTACTGCTGAAGCTCTTAGTCATCCTGGTTGGACTGGAGCTATGGGAGACGAGATAGATACCTGTGAAGAAACCAAGACCTGGAGCTTGGTTCCTTTACCACCTGATGTTAGACCTATTGGATGTATGTGGGTGCATAAGGTTAAACTGAAGGCCGATGGAACTTTGGATAAGCTTCGTTCCAGAGTTGTGGCTAAAGGAAATGAACAAGAAGAAGGTGTTGATTTCCTGGAAACTTATAGTCCAGTTGTTCGAACTGCCACAGTTAGGATTGTGTTGCATCTTGCTGTGATTAAACGCTGGGAGATTAAACAGTTGGATGTTAAAAATGCTTTCTTGCATGGAGATTTATCTGAGACTGTTTATATGAGGCAACCACCTGGTTTTGAGAGCGAGGAGCATCCAGACTATGTGTGTCTTCTTCACAAAGCTATCTATGGTCTTAAACAAGCACCAAGAGCTTGGTTTGACAAATTTAGTTCCTATCTCCTCGAGTTTGGGTTTATCTGCAACGCAAGTGATCCTTCTTTGTTTGTTTATAACAAGGGACATGACGTGTTGTATCTACTTCTGTATGTAGACGATATGGTGCTTACAGGAAGTAACCCTGGGTTAGTGGAAAAGCTTCTGCACTCACTTAAAAAGAAGTTCCGGATGAAAGATATGGGCTCTCTGAGTTATTTCTTAGGCATTCAAGCTCAGTTTACAGCTACGGGGTTGTTTCTCAATCAAGCCAAGTATGCTACAGATCTACTTCAGGCAGCAGGGATGCTTGATTGTGCTCCTATGCCCACACCTCTACCGCTTCAGCTGGATCGAGTTCCTCATCAAGATGAGTTGTTTCCAAATCCTAAATATTTTCGCAGTCTCGCTGGGAAGCTTCAGTATTTAACTTTGACTCGACCAGACATTCAATTTGCTGTTAACTTGGTCTATCAGAAGATGCATGAACCTACGATGTCAGACTTTCATCTCATGAAACGTATTCTTCGTTATCTAAAGGGTACTCTGGAAATGGGGCTTACTTTGGAATCAGACACTGATACTCAGGTTCGTGCCTACTGTGATAGCGATTGGGGTGGATGTCAAGACACGAGAAGGTCTACAGGAGGATTTTGTACCTTTCTCGGATCAAACTTGGTGTCTTGGTCCGCTAAAAGGCAAGACTCAGTGGCTCGTTCTTCTACAGAAGCAGAGTATCGTACTCTGTCTGACACTGCAGCGGAGCTAGCATGGATAAGTCTGATGCTTAAGAGTGTTGGAGTGTGTCAGCTGGATGCTGCAGAGATCTACTGTGACAATTTATCAGCAGTTCATCTAACAGCAAATCCAGTTCTGCATCGGAAGTCAAAACACTTTGCTACTCACTATCATTTTGCTCGTGAGAAAGTAGCTGATGGTTCGCTCATTGTCTATCACATTCCTGCAGCTCAGCAACTAGCAGACATTTTTACAAAGTCTTTGCCTCATCACAGCTTCGTTGATCTTCGGTTCAAACTCGGTGTAGACTTTCCGCCCACCTCGAGTTTGCGGGGGAGTATTAAGAGTAACAGGGCTTTACATGATCATCCATCAAAGACGTTGGGCCTCTTTCCAGCAAAGCCCACATTTCAAAGTTCTGCAAAACGACAAACGTCAACGGTAACCTCACCTGTTAAAGAAGAAAGGAGAACGACAAAAGGAGAGAAGAGTACGGTTCCGTTATCGACTACAATGCAGCTCAGCAATCGCTATGGTGTGCTTTCAGATCAGGATTGCTAGCTGTCTTGCCACCTGTCTATGATCTAGATTGTTCTCTGAAGTAGTATATAACCTTCAGTTATCGTTTGTAAAGAGACGAGCTTTTGATGAATAAGAATCAATAATACATTTGTTAAATCTTATCTCTAAAGCTTCCAGCTTTAACCTACACATGCATGATGTGTCTATACACCGACACTGGATTCTGTTTTCATCAAGTTAAATTGTAAAGATTAAGTATTAACAAAGCTAAAATAAAATGGCGAAACTGAACAACCATCGGAGTCACATGGGAGATTATGATAGAAGAAACAGAACATTCTCTGAGCTTCGAAGTGTGCAATAATAAGCCAAGATCACTCTCATGTTCTGTAAAAGCACTACAACCATCTTCCAGGCAGCGTTCCACATCTTCGATTTTTAGTTTTGGACAATTATCAAGGACCCTGACAAAACCAAGATAAAAAAGCTTATTCACACAAATTTCAGGCACTAAACTCAAAAGCCTAGTTCAGAAACATGGGACAGATGGGGGCAATATAAAATGGTCAATGTTAATAAATAGAAATCCAATGAACACTCAAGGACACAAAAATGGTAGAAGAAAGGGAGGAACAGAACAATACAAATGTTGAAAAGAACAGTTAGCTCCACAAGCTTGCAGGAAGGTAATAAACGGCGTTGAGTGGTTTTGTCTTCTCACACAACCCTTTCAATCCATTCTTTGTCTTTGTATATTATGACAAGTTCTTCATTTGTAACTCCACTTTTAGAACCCAGTGGAAGATTTCTCAGCTCTAGGCAGTGTTTTGTATGAAGATCTCATTCAGACGTCATAATGAAAGAGAACTCCGGTAGATCCTCTTTAGCGCAATATCTCATCAACGGCCTATAAGCACCAGAGCACAACCTTCAAGCTCGAGCTCGCTAGAGTTAGAAAGAACCATCATATTGGTTTTCGATGGTTATGACACTCGTAATCCATACCTGGATTTGGGAAAGCCTTGGACGATTCCCAGTGAACTCTTCTCTGTTAACCCTTGCTTGCACATCATCTCGCTTCGCATTTAGCACTTCCATGGATTTCTGAAGAGAAGCAAGATTCTCGGTGAGGCTGTAACTATAATTTTTCTCTTCAGGCATAACCACTGACTGAGTCACCACATGACAAAGAGACACAGAACAGCTCCCTATCGTAACTGGGAAACGTGAAACAAAGGGAACTGAACGGTCATACAAATACAATCCGCAGACACTCCAAAACAACAAGAAGACAAGAGAGTGGTAGAGAAAATAGAGTGACAGTAACTGGATGAGACAATGGGTGCAATATATTTAATCAACACAATATTGTTTGTTTACACTGGAGCCTTTTATTCTTAAAGGAAACACCCACATAATATATAACAAACACACATGATTTTTTCTTTTTCAAACACTAACAAACCACACATGAATATCCACATTAATACGTTAAAATAAACTGGACTAGGCCTACCAGTTTTTGAAAGAAGCAAAACGAGAAGCAGAACAGTGTGAAAGCAGAAACACAGAAGATTTTGAAAACTGTTTCGGCGCACTGGAGAGAGGGCTAATAGTTTTTGAAGGAAGCTTGGAAACGGAGTTTGGTTGCTTCGTCCTCCCATTCAATATTATTTATCCAATGTATCTCTATACACTGGATACCAAATCCTTCTACATTGGCAACACTTTCAGAATCCAATGAAAGCTTTCTCAGGTTTGGACACCCTCCTACCCTGATTCCTTTCAAACATTGAAAAGGGAGAGCACTCCAATAGATGCTCTTCAACATTGGTACACAATAGAAGCTGAAGTGTTCTAAATTTGCAAAAGGAATGATGGTACCTGCCACACCATTTGTAGCTTTCTCTTGGCTTATTATATACTCTATTTGCGTTGAACGACCAACGTTAAGAATAGTTAGGTTGGGAGCGAACAACAGCCACGTTAAATCCTTCAGACCGTTGCAATAAATTATATAGACAGTAGAAAGGTTGAGGAAGGATGCACTCGTGGGACTTCTGTTGCATAATGAAGTTGCTGCTCCCTCTGCCTTTATCTCCTTCATTCCACACTTTTCTATCTCGAGGTCACAAAGGTTATCCATAGTCGGCAAAGTCAATACGCTGAATGATTCATCCTGAAGGTCATTATATTCTAACTTGTTAATACATTTCACCACACTGTCATAGGATGACAATTTCTCCGCAACCAAACATGAGCTTATACCTATGGTTACAACTTGTAGATATTTCAAGAGCTGCAACTCTTCCAATAACTTCATGTCTAGCTTCGTTTTGGAATGCCATAGTCCCAATCTCCTCAACCTCGAAAATTTGGATATCCCCGAAACATTATCAAGTCTCAGCGTGGATTCCAAATTCAAACACATTAGTATTCTAGACTCCTGTAAACCAACAGGCAGCCGCTCTATAGTTGTGCCTGACAAGTCAAGGTATCTCAAAGCGACCAACTCTGACATTTTCTCTGGCAATCCATTGAACCAGCTATTTTTCGAGAGATCCAAGACGAGTAGCCTAGGCATATGTCGAAAGAATTCGCTTGAGATAGTTACCAGCTTGTTCTCCTGGAGAAGCAAAGTTGTAAGTTCAGGGCAGCACGGACTGCCAGATAACTCTTTGATCTCATTGTTCATCAACGACATCTTTCTCACGGGCCCCCAACTCTCGACTTCCGGTATTTCACGTAACCCAGCACCAGCTTGCACAGTATATCTCCCTTCATGCTCCCCAAGATCAGATGCTACCCACAGAGCCATCTCCCGAACCACATCATGCATTTTCACTTGTACTTTATACACTGGTTCTTCCAACAATAAACATGTACGGAGAAGAGAACTGATGATACTGTAGCCCTCGTCGAATTCCTTTTCTTTACTCTGCTTTTCTTTTATGAAACCCTCACAGATCCAGTACTCAATTAGCCTATCTTTTCTTATTTCAAAATCTTCTGGAAACATAGAGCAATATAGGAAACATGGCTTCATATGCTCCTTGAGGCTGTCGTAGCTATACTTCAAAACTGGAAGGATCTCATCCATTCCAGAAAAAATTGCAGCATTTGAAGTTAAACTCGTAACTGCGTGGCGCCATTCTTGTATGGTGTCCTGGGATGACATGGTCTCACCAAGGACATTGAGTGCTAATGGTAGGCCATGGCATTTTCCTGCCACTTTCTTTGCGAGTTCGGGAATGCCTCGGTGGCGTCCCAGTGTGTTCTCCCCGACTTTCTCCTTGAACAACTCCCAGGCTTTCTCGGTGTCCAGACAACTGACTTCGACTGGGTTAGTATCCCCCATGTGAGCACATACATCCCTTGAACGAGTGGTGAATAGAATTTTGCATTTGTTTTTTTCTTGACGGAAACGGAACACCTATACCTTTTAATTCCACTTTGCTCCAAATGTCATCCAAAAACAACACAAATCGTTTGGTCTCCAGGGAATTGCGTATACTAGAGGCTTTTTGGGTCTCCGTTTTCTGTTTCCATAACTCCCCTTCCAGGCCTAGTTTCTCAGCGATCTCGTCTTGAATCTTCTCGTTCCGTTTAACCGTAGACACCACAACCCAAATGATCACTATGTCAACCCCATCCTTTGCACCACAAAACTTATTCCTGAGTTGGTCAAGAAGAGTTGTTTTTCCTACTCCTCCCATGCCATAGAGACCCATAATCTGTGTTCTGTCATCCATGATACGGCTCCATGAACTTTCCAGTATTGTTTCCTGACCAACAATGTTTTGTTCTAGATCTCTTTCCCTCACAACTTTTCTCACAGGTGGCACAGCCAGCGCTTTAATATCTTCCGTTAATTTGCGACCCGTGAGCTCCTTGACATCTTCCAGCATCGAGGAAACCTCTTTCCCATAACGAAACCTTGCTACTAGTTTCTTTGAACAACCATCACAAAGAGACAACCCTTGAAGATCACTAGTACAAGCCATAAGCGCTTCACGGGCCTCTTTTTCAATGTTCCTGACAGTCATAAGCCATACATCAACTCCACAAAGCCTTTGTAGACCTCTGTCTTCCTCCCTCTTCACGACTCTCAGCACATCATCTCGCCTTGCCTCCAGTATCTTCATGTCTTCTACCAGAGTTTTTAGATTCTTGTCGAGTCTACAAATATGGTGGACTTCCAGACAAAAGCAGCTACATAAATGCTCGACCACTAAATCGGTTGCTTTTGTGATAACACCACCCATCGTGCAATTGACACACAAAGAGAGAGATTCAGATCAGAATGCAATAAAAGTTAGGCTTACTTGTGAATTTGCCAAGTAAGAACTCAAGATGTATAGATGTTGGACTTTATTGATGGTTTTGTGAACGAGTCCAAGTCGTCTATGTAGTTGAATCCCCCACACAATCGTGACACTGTAATATAATAGTAAGATTCCAAAAATATCAAACATTATACTAATTAATATTCATACCCCAACTTGGAAGTTTCTTGTCATTATTTTTGTCCAAGTCGCAATAATGGAGAGTGTTTTCCTATAGTTTTCCAAGAGGAACAATAAACAAAGATGAGGCTCGTTGTAGGCGCAAATAAAATGGTTCTGTCGTTTTCCAGGTTGTTGATCAATCAAACAAATCAATAGAAATTAAATCGGACTAAACAAATAAAGATTAAGATGGCTATTACCCCTATCAGCTAATAAGCCAGTAAAAGGTATGTAAGCAAGAAAAACATAGTTTCTAATCAACCAAAAAACATCTGTATCAATTTACATTTATACATGTCAAAGTTAGATATACAGTTTGTATATATTAATCTTTACACTATCAGCCATAGTTGGCATATGAGAGGTTCTTCGAAATGAATACCTGAACTAACAGCTCTGTAACACGACAGTCATGGCCATGCATCTAGGTTTCGAAGCCCAACCAAGACTTGAAGCATGAACGATCGATCAGTAACATTTGCATAAAACCAACACAAAAACACATATTCAAGCTATGCTGCAACATAAACTCATATACAACCTTCCAGATTACTCTTGAAATTAGGGAAATAAGTGCAGGTAGCGTTCTAGTCTCTCCAAAACGAGTATATAACATTTGGCTGCTGCAGTGCTGCTTCCTATATAACACTCACGACTTTTTGCTGAAAAGAAGACTACTAACTCTTCTATGTACGCTCCTATATACCAATACTAAGCAGCTTTAGTGGTCTTTTGTTGTTCATTCACTTTGATGTCTCTCTACTTTCATTATCCAATAAAAAATGTCGAAACTTATTATCACAGAAATATAATGACAGCTTCAATGATTTATCTCTTCAAACCAGGGAATGACAAACATTCCAAGTACTCGTCAGCAGCATCACCCTAACTAGTTTTCACCAAACTGATTTTTAGAAATTACTCCAAAAACATATATAAAGGGTCCTACAAATGCAATAATTCAAAAACACAGACTTCATGTATCGTTGATTACCTGAACCTGTATGAAGGTGAGTGCAGAGGATTTCTCAAGCTATGTAGTTAACTCACCCCCATCATCAGAGATTGGATTCACAACCTCAAAAAAAAAAACTTATCATACATTTGCGTCACAGGAGTGATCTTGCCTGCTTCCCCCATACATACAGACGCGTGACCTTCTGATCCATCTTTGATGAGAACATAACTCCCTCCTCTTGGCTCTTCCATAAACATTCGACAAACTTGATTCACCATAACACTGGAAGACACAGAAACAAACCTCCAATCCAATCAGTTCACAAACGGAGAGAACGAACGAGATTCACGGAGCAATACAAACCCCATCAGACTGAGAAGGAGATTTGATTTTGAATCCTTCTGTCGCCGGGAAAGCAAACTGTAATTGTAATTGGGCTTTCAGATTCCTCCCTCCGACGGACACCGATGACTGACGTCTCTTTGGGCTTCTAAGAAGATGTAAGGCCCATTAAAATAATATGGCCCAAAAGCTCAATACTTTTATGTTGTTGTTTGTATGTTTATTCTGCAGCCATACAAAGATAACAAAAATACTTGTCCATCCTTCCTTTACGAATGATTGTAGTTTAGTGCAGGAGACTCTCAGATTCAACTCAGTGAACTTTAATAATAATAGACACATCAAATCACAATCATACTCAACAAATGATAGAAGAAATATGAGTCTCTGTTCCATTCCATATCAAGCGACAGACTAAGCACACACTATAATACAAACAAACAAAAGACAACTCATAAGGATATAGTAAACAGTAAACACAAACATTATCAATTTTGCAGGAAACTGGCTTTGCTTCACGAGCTGTTTCCTTCTGAGTACGGTGTCAGGAGCTGAGTCAAGCAAAATAAGGAACAAACTTAAGATTAGAAAAAACAAACATGAATAAATTTTATAGTAATGAAAAAAAGTTCCATAAAACATACCTTTTCACAGCACGGTAGGAAACGGTCTTTAGTGGCTTTATCTTCCCATCGAACCCTTTTAAACCACTGATCATCTCTGTATTTTATAACAAGCTCTTCACCACCAACGCAGCTTCCATAACTGAGTGGAAGCTTCCTCAGCTTCGGACACTTTTCTACTTCGATCTTCTTCAAACAAGGGAAGAGCAGAGAGCTCCAGTAGATTCTCCTCAACCTCGGTAAGTTGATCAACTCAAGCCTCTCAAGTCTTTGAAAAGGAGTATTCATACCTCGCGCTTTCGGCTCATCCGTTACACTACTTGAAACTTTCTCCTCGCTTATGATCTCTTGTACTTTCTCTAAACACCGAAGCTCGAGATGAGTAAGGTTAGGAACAAACAACAGCCACGTCAGATCCTTTAGTTCATTGCAGCCAGTTACAACCACACTTGTGAGGTTTCTCAGTCTTGCTCTAGTCAAAATAGTGTCCCATGGCGTCCTCCCAATCTCTATCTCAGATATATCACAGCTCCTTATGATGAGTTTACTGAGACGCTCCATTGTTGGCAGAACAAGTGTTTTGTATGCTTCTTCTTTAACATCTCTTATACATACCTCTTTGATGCAACCTGCCAACTCATCAGCGCTGAACAGTTCCTCCAACGCTGAACTCGAGGAGATGTCTATGTTTAAGCTTTGAAGTCGTTTCAGCTCCTCGACCCTTCTCCACACGTCAGTTTGTCTTGCCATCATTGATCAGACGAGAAGAGAGACGATTATAAGTTCTTCTCACATTTTTTTTTAAAAACTGAGGTCTTCTTGTATCTCTATAATTATCGACGTATGAACCCATGAAGCTGCTTTCACACCGCATATAAACAATGTTTTTCAAAAGCGAAAAGCAACTACATTGACTTTATTAAAACTTTTTTTGACTAAAACACTCAGGTCTTGTAATATGTGACAAATAAACGTGTTGTTGATACACGTTGAATCAATAATAGTTAAGTTTGAGACGTTTTTTTTTAATTAAAAAAGTAAGCTCATAGGTCTATTTGAAAATATTATTCTTTAGGACAATGCTTAAAACACGGATTTGGAAATTACAAGGAAGATCATGAGTGACATAATCCATTTCAACCAAATAATTAGAAGAAATAACAAATGGACCTTTCCATAGTTAATAATTGGTGGTTTGTTTGCTTTGCGAAGTTGTGGAGTAGGTAAGGCATATATATTTACCCATGCGACTCCTAGCAAGACACCATTCACACATTACAATCAAAAGCAGAGCCAACAGAAAGAGAATCCAATGCAACTTACTATACTGAGATTTAAGGATCTACAACAACTTCAAAAGATAATCACAATATTAGTTATGAATCATTTCAATAAACCTTAAAAAAGCAGTCATCTTGATCTTAATCTCTTGTTATAATTCACGAGAAATAGATTAAAAGCATGAGGACCAACTACTTTTCATTCTCTCTTCTTCTTTTTTCTGGCGGGTAATTATGGCCGTTGCCTTTCAATGATACTAATGTATTGATCTAGCCATCCGAATTTTGCCACGTCTCAACTTCACAATGCGATATGTTTCTTTGGCTGGTGCTCTTATTTAGACAGGTACGTCTAAACCAATCATTGGCTAGTGTTCTTATTTAGACCGGTCTAAACGGACTAGTGTACTATAAACTAAACCATAATTCGTTTCCTTGCTTCATTGTATTCATTCTTTAATGAAATTCAAAGTTGTAAGTAAATAACTTTGCTGATTCAAAAAAAAAGTTTTTAATTAAAAGAAATGAAGTGGACTGATTCTACATATAATAGATTGTTATTTTATTCAATGGGAAATAGTTCTCCTTATCATTTTGGACAAATGAGAATTAAAAGAGTTCGAAAACAAGTCCTCAAGCTTTGAAGTTGGGAAGAAAGCCTGTAAACTACCTTCATAAGAGGATACTCTCCTTCTCCTCCACAGAGATAAGTTTTAACGAATTGGACGCCGCTTAAATGAAGGTAAGAAACGGTTTCGTGTGGCTTCGTCCTCCCATTCAATCCCTTGCATCCATTCTTCTTCGTCGTAACGGAAGATAAATTCTTCAACCTTTAATATGCTTTTTGAATCCAGTGGAAGCTTTCTCAGCTTTACGCAGTTAAAGACGGCAAAATATTTCAGACGTTGAAAAGGCAGAGCACTCCAGAAGATGCTCTTCAGCTCGGGCAAATCAGCCAAATGAAGTTCTTCTAGATTCTTGAAAGGAACAAGAGTATCCTCCTTCTCCAAAACACTCGCAGCTTTGTCTTTGCTTAATATCTCCGCTAGTTGTTTGGACCGCGACACACTAAGACAAGTAAGGTTTGGCGCCAACAGCAGCCACGTCAAATCTTTAAGACCATCACACCTTCCTATTTGCACTTTAGAGAGATTTGAGAAGCATGGAGGACTTGTAGGACTTTTCTTCAATGGTGTCTTCTCTACTACCTCTATCTCCCTCCCTCCACAGTTATATATATGGATGCCCCGGAGAGTATCCATAGCTGGCAAAACGAATACTTGCTCTGCTTCTTCTTCTGGACGGTCCTCAGTATAAATCTGTTGAATACATCTCCCTACTCTGGGATTATATAACAATAGCTTCCCAACCAAACTAGAAAATATATTTATGCTTACAAACTCCAGATGCTTTAAGAGCTGCAGCTCCTTCATTAGGCTCATATCTAGCCACACTTGGGATCCTGCTAGTCTCAATGTTCTCAATCTCGACAAATTTGATATCCCATCACAACTCACAACCTTGGCGTTCTCCAAATTCATATGTATTAGCATTTTCAACTCTTGGAAACCAACAGGTAGTCGATCTATCTTCGTCCCTACCAAGCCAAGATATCGCAGAGAAGACAACCTTGATATTTGCTCTGGCAATCCATCGAGATTGTAACAATATGATAAATCCATAACGAGTAGCTTAGGCATAGACAAAAAAAATTCACCAGAGATTGTTGTTAAGCGTTCGTTAGACACGAGGAAGAGAGTTGTGAGTTCAGGGCAGTCGGGGCTCTCTGATATCTTTTCAATACTAGTACTAACCAACGACAGCGTTCTCAGATCTTTCCAGTTCTTTACTTTAGGTACCTCACGTAACCCAATGTCAGTTTGCACAACACATCTTTCTTTATGCTTCCCTAGACCAGATGCTATCCACAACCCCATATCCCGTACTACATCATGAATTTTCACTAATGATGAATTTACTTTTACTTCCTCCAACAAACTTGCACGGACAAGAGTCCCAAGTATCGCATAACCCAGGTATAGTGCCCTCTCTCTACCTTCCTTTTCATCTATTAATCCTTCACATATCCAGTACTCTATCAATCTCTCTTTTTCAAAATGATAATATTCAGGAAACAGACAGCAACAGAGGAAACATGATTTCCCTTGCTCCCCCTTTAGATTATCATAGCTATACTTCAAAATGGGAAGAATCTCATCGTCCATGCCTGAGAACGCTTGAGCAGATGAATTCAAATCGCCAAGTGCTAGATGCCACTCTTGTACTGTGTTCTTGCAAGCCATAGCTTCGCCGATGACATTGAGTGCTAATGGTAGGCCACGGCATCTGTCAGCGACTTTTCTTGCGAGGTTGGGAATGTCTGTGTGGCTTTCCAGTGTGTTTTCTCCTACTTTCCTTTTGAACAAGTCCCAGGCTTTGTCGGGGTTCAGACAAGTGACTTCGATTGGGTCATTAACTCCCATACGCCCACATACATCAAGAGACCGGGTGGTGAATACTACTTTGCATCCGTTATCCATGCTCGGATACGGGACTCCAACCGCATATAAGTTTACTTTCTCCCATATATCATCCAACAACAACACAAACTTCTTCCTCCTGAGAACGTTGTGGATGTCAAGAGCTCTCTCTTTTTCGTTTTTCTCATCCCACTCTTTCCCCACAAGGCCTAGTTTTTTCGCAATGCTCTCTTGAATCTTACGGACCGAAGCATTTCTAGACACTTCAACCAATACAACAAGATCAAACCCTTCGCCTGTTTTGGAAAACTTGTTGTTGATCTGCGTGATAAGGGTGGTTTTTCCTACACCCCCCATACCGTGCAGACCCACAATCCCTACTGTGTCTTTAGTTAGACGGTTCCACACCCTTTCAAGCGTTGTTTCCTGACCAACAATCGTGGGATGACTCGGCAACTCTTCAACCTCAGGTATAGGAGTTGCCTCAGTCACCACATCAAAATCTCCTTGAGAAATAAGACTCTCACCCTCCGTCAATACTAAGATAACCCTTTTCCCATAACGATAGCTTATTTTCAAATTTTTAGAGCAAAATCCACACATACACAACCTTTCAAGCTCGAGATTACTAGTAGTAAGAAGGACATTATATTGGTTTTCGATGTCAAGGATCCTCGTAAGCCATACCTGGACTTGAGCAAGTCTTTGACGATGCCCAGTGAATTCTTCTCTGTGTACCCTTCTTTGGACATCATCTCGCTTTGCCTTGAGCTCTCCCATGGCTTTCTGGAGAGACACTAGATTCTCAGCGAGGTTTTGAATATAACTTCCCTTGAGGCATAACCATCTGGAGAACTGATTCGCCATTTGGTCACATGACACAGAGACAGAGAAACATCCTCCCATCGCTGCACAATAGAGAGAGATTCACTGCTCAAAGCAACAAGAAGCTGAACAAATATCAGAAAAGGAAGAAAAGAAAAAAAATATGAATTAATATTTTTGAATAGTTTAAGCAAATGAAGGGAAGAGGTTTGCAAGTGCATGAGTCCCAAGATGCTAATTTAAATCAAAATATCTAAAAGCCTCCTCCTGAAATGGTCCCTACTTTGTTACACGTTTCTGGAAACAACCCATATAGTATGCTTTTCCACTATTCTACGTTTCACATATTTGACACAATATCCCCACTCAACTTCACGAATCAAAACCTCCAAGTGCATTAGACGTGGATAGCTCAAAGTGAAAACCTGCACAGACGAGAGATTCTCAAAACAAAACAAGAAGCTAAGCATATTTTAAAGAGGGAAAACATGATAAGATTTTTGAACAATACGCTGTCTACCAAAGTGCAAAGAGCATAAAGAGAAGAACTTTGCTTTAGTTTATGAGTCCAAAGATGCTACTTTAGGCATCATATACAGTTCTTATCTTTCCAAAACGTTCCCAACTTAGTTGCCTATCAGTGGAAACCAGCTCATATTCTTTCCTGTTATTCTAGTTTTCACATAGTGGACACAATATCTTCAAGAATAAAGAAAAAAAAGTCTCAAATGTGTTAAACATGGATAACTCAAAATGTAAGAACCCTAGGAACTGAGGTATGAATTCAATCACATGATGAGTATATTGCTTAGGAACAGCAAGATTTACCTCTGCACAATACACACATACTTAAACACTGCAACATGCAAACTAAAAACATTTATAGATAAGTGAGATCTAACCAATTGTTTTCAGATTAAGTAAGTAATTTTACAAGTTACAAACTTTCAAACCGGAGTGCAGATCTTCTCAGCTTTGGGCTTCAGTGTATAGAGACTCTTCAAAAAGAGTGCATTCTTTGCTCTTTATCTAGAAAGGAGACTAAGTCCTATATTTGCTTTGTTAAGACCCAAAGGAAATAATTTACTAACAAGGCATTGCGCGGTCATGGTGTTTATAGTGTTCCTTCATTCCATTAAATCTATCATTTCACTATCCATTTAGCAGAAAATCAACCAAACTAGTTTTCTCCAACTTTACTTTTAAAATATAAGAAAATGCGAAACAAAAGAGATAGAAAATTCAATATTTCAAAACCATAAAGAGACACTGTAGTGGTAAAAGGAAAAGAAAACATACCAATTCAGAGTTCACGGAGAGATGGATTCAGGAGGCAAAATCTTCCTTGGATCCAGCATCCACGTGAAAGGTGTGCGCTTGCCCCATGCATGCAAACGCGTGGTCAGATAAATCTATTTTACATGTGGATAAAACTTCCCTTAGTCTCTTAACTATTCGACAGAGATACAAACTCTCATCAAAAGCTAATTCGAATAAGTAACAACTATTAGCATAAGCACATTCAATTCGATCAAAAATCAAAAGAATACACAAATGCAAATACTTGCCAGACTGAAGGTTGATCCAACCAAATTCACAAGTAACCCCTCACGAAGAAGAAGAAAAAAGAGTAGAAAAGTTTTCAAAACTGTGCAAAGAAATAGCCCACTTGTTTCTCGAGAAGAGATGGTATCTACTAGAAAACAAAAAAAAATGAAGTGTTGTGGTTGCAAATAGCGTACTCCAAATACACAACACAACAAGCACAAGGATATTCCATCAGTGTCCAATAGAAAAAAAAAAACAGTTCACACTCTATAACAAAAAAAAAACCATCCCAAATAAGGATAGCACACACAAATAGTAGCCATTTCAGGAAACCGGCTTGCTTAACGAGATGTTACTCTCTTTGGAAGGAGGCCACGATGAGGTACCACAATCAAAGAGGAAACAAACTTTAAGTGTGGAGATACAAAGGATAAGAAACTCTGTTTAGTTATTTGAACCGGTATAGTGCGATGTATATTACCCTAAGTCAGAGTGTGCTTAACCAAATCTTGCTTTCATTCTTTCTTATAAGTGCAATTGTTTTCAGAATATCAAACTTTCGGTTGTCTTACCATCTGTATGTAACACAACTACGACCATAAAAAACAAAACAGCTCCAGAGCCAAGAACCAAGAAGCCGGGACAAAAACCAGAACTACAATGCCAGGGCATAAGCTGATTCAAAAGTCAAAATTCACAAGATCTTCACATCATTTCGAAATATTATGCTTTAGATTTCAGATAACAGCACATCAGTCCTGGTCAGTTGTCACAGATCGCACAACGCAAAAGGGTATGAAACAAGAAGATAGCATCCAAATCAAGAAGGGATACTCTGCTTATTAAACGGTCGATTGTATGATACAGAAAATGAAACCAGGCTAAACGCATTCGACTCAATTAGATTCCATGATCCAAACCAACGAGTAATAAATTTATATAAGAGTGAAACAACTTAACGTAGTAGATTAAACATCCTTGGAATAAAAAAGAGTAGGAATCACACCACCCACACAACAATAGAGTTAGTAAAACAAAATAAAAAAAGAGCCAACAGTAAAAACATATTGGAATCAATCAGATTAATTGATCCAAAACCAAAAGAAACCACAAGAGCATAACGAGTGCAAACTTTATGTAAAAATAAAAATAAAAACAAAATTCGAATTTGAAAACCAAAAGTAGATCTCACTTGGCGACCATCCTGGCGATGAAATCCTCATACCGGATCTTCCCATCGGATCCAACATCCACCTCCTTGATCCACTCATCGAACTCGTTAGGCTCCAGCTTCTCCCCGATGCTGGTCAAGATATGCCTCAGATCCGCCACGGCCACGAACCCCGTGCCTTCCTTGTCGAGCACCTTGAACGCGTCGCGGAGCTGGCGATCGAACGGCTCCGTCTTCAGGTGCTTCGCCATCAGATCCAGGAACCGGTTGAAATCGAACGGGGCGGTCAGGCTCTCGGATGCGGTGATCGATTTCAGCTGGGCTTGGGTCGGGTTCCCGCCGAGGGATCGCATCAGGATCCCGAGCTCGGACGGCGCGATTTTGCCGTCGCCGTCGGTGTCGAAGAGCATGAAGGCCTCCTTCATCGAGGAGACCTGGTCGTCGCTTAGGCCGTCCTTTCCCATTTTTTTTTCGATTCTCCCGGGTTGTCGGGTCGGGTTTTTCTCCTTTTCTCCTCTTTTGGAAATAAAGCTCTCTCTGTACAGCGAAATTGAGATTGGAGAATGTGGTGGCGTTTGAAACTTTTAAACGAAACAAGTGCCGATACGCATACGTATCTAGATCTAAGGCCCATTAAATTCAGGCCCAATTTGTTCATGTACTATATACATCATCTAAACTTGAATGTTAATGATTTGTGTTCAGAAGAAAAAAGAAAGAATGTTGAAAATGTATTGGAACCTCAACTGCTTAAAATGCTTAATCCCACTAAGTTTTGAGGAAGTGGGGGTAAAAAAGAATAAACGTGACCTAATATTTCTTTAAACCATAGCCTATAGAGTCCTTGTCAAAGTGACATAGGAATTTTGAAAAGCTTAGATTTGTCCCACATAATTGGATTTATGGGGCGCAAAGACAATAGCTTGAATGTGATTTAAGAGGCATCTTCACTAGGATTATATTCACATGTTTGAGTCTATACTTTATATTTCCTTGTGTTCTTCACTTGTTGAATTTTATGCATTATCCTTGACAATCTCCATTATATCACTGGATGGAAAAGGTTTACAGCACTCATTATATTTATCAACGATCATTGAGACGTTATCTATTATATTTAACTGAGGAGGACATATTATTCAAACTATTCTAACGATCATTCAAGTTCTCAGTATCTTAATCATTTAGATAACTTATGTTGATGTATGATTTCACACTAAACATGGACAATGACTGCTTTACACGTTGCATCATTGACACATGTATCATCGAACATCATACATCAGATTAACTGCAGGATGTAGACTAGACGTTATAGAGTCGAGGACGTGTTCATACATAATTTATAGTTCCAGTTACTATCAGGGTTTTCTAGTTTTTAATTGATGAACATGCTTACACGAGCCAAACAAAACCCAAGACGTGTAATATAGTGATTTGTTGTGTCACCACTTAGATATTGTATCATTGAAAAGATACAAAACGTAGTTGGTTGGTTTGATTATGAATTCATGGCGTGGGTGTTATATGAATGAACTTAACTAGAACCATATCTCCGTATGAATCATAGTCAATGACTCAATGTACTAAAAGGAACAACATGCCAAGTTCGTTAAACTAACAGTCCGCAGTGATTTGGTTTTAGTTTAAGCTTGCAATAGCAAGTCAGTATTGGAGGATATTATACCAGCCGAATAAAATAATTCCAAACCTATTTACTTCAAAAAAAAACAGTAGATAAATTATTTTGAACTAAACATAGATTAGATAGTATTGAGAGATCTAGAAAATTGATCTAAATCTAACAGTTATATATCAATATTAAAAAAAATAAGAAACTTGTCATTTTCTATAATATAATATTTTATATTCTTCATATCAATTTTTATGTTTTAAAATATTGATATATATATATATATACATATATATATTTAATCTGGAAATGGAGTCTTATCTTCATGATCTGTCAATAGTTAGTTTGAATCTCTTATAATCCAAAACTAAAACTTTCTATATTTAGAGAGGAAAACAAAAATAATAAAAACACAATCATTTTTTTAATTATTTATCCCCCGCCACATATTACACAATTTATAAATCTTTCCCTTAACTCCAGTTTTAGTAATAACACTTCTACTCTATATCTCATTTAGCTATTTATATTCGGAATGTATAGTACATATAGGATAAGAAAAGAGTTGAATCTGGATGTAACTGATTAAATTCAAAATATTGGGGATCTGGATGTAACTGATTAAATATTTAAATTCAAAACTATCGGGGTTAATTCTGGAACCAGAACTAAATTACATGGACCATATTCGAATTATCTTTTAAACAAAATGACGAAACGAGACTAGACTTCCTCTCTATTTGTCAGTGTTCTTAAAAGCAAGACTTGAACCCAACCAACACGAAGAACCTAAGAGACGAAGAAGAAGAAATGAAATTGGTTTGGTCTCCGGAGACTGCATCTAAGGCTTACTTAGACACCGTTAAGTCGGTAAGTTTTTTTTCTTCCGGTGAATCGTATCGGATAAAAACATGCAACGATCTCTTTCATGTCTTGATTATAAGTTCTTGATTCACTCTTGTAACGATCTTTTTCATATCTGTTTTTTTTTCTTCTTTTATTAGTGCGAGAATCTTGAAACGCATGACGCAGCGGAGCTAATATCTGCCATGGCGGCTGGATGGAACGCAAAGCTGATCGTGGAAACATGGTCATACTCATACGGAGACGCAGTAGCCTCGAGTATTGGCTTAAATGTTGCAAGCCAACACACAAACGCGAAACACATATGCATCGTACAAAACTCGAGAACAGAGTCGGCTTATCTCCAAGCCATTCAAGAATATCCATCTCCCTTGAACTTACCAGAGACGATCATATCCCAAGAACCGGGAGACGCGATGAAGGAGTTACAAGGAATCGATTTCTTGGTCGTGGATTGGCGGCACAAGGAATTTGCAGCGGCTGCGTTGAGGAACGCTGCGTTTGGAAGCAGAGGAGCGGTTGTGGTTTGTAGAAACGGATATTCGAGAAGTTCTTCGGGTTTTAGCTGGAGAAGGGCTTTAAGAGACAGGGAAGTT
Organism: Hirschfeldia incana; assembly: GCA_026261945.1. Classification (NCBI taxonomy): domain Eukaryota; kingdom Viridiplantae; phylum Streptophyta; class Magnoliopsida; order Brassicales; family Brassicaceae; genus Hirschfeldia; species Hirschfeldia incana. Next base: position 241,535 of record JABCMI010000138.1, on the reverse strand, counting down.
GTTAGAACGGTGACTCTTCCGGTCACCGGAGGTATTGAGATTGCTCACGTGGCGGCTATGGACTCGGGGAAGAGCGACAAGAGTAAGAGAAGGTGGATTACACATATTGATCAGAGATCAGGAGAAGAACATGTGTTTAGTGTTTAGAAAATAGTTAGAGAGACATAGTTGCTCAAAAAAAAGTTAAAAAGACAAAGTTGTGAGAAATGTTTTATTTGGAGTCTTATATCACTTTGTACATAAAATTCCATAGATGCTATTGTACCATACCTGTATTAGATCTCAGCTACAACTAACTAATGATATGAAACACCTTGCTTTGGTTAATATATTGAACAAAACTTGTTGCATCTCATTACTTTATCCTCCTCTACCTTTGATAACTTTTCGGACTGAAGCAGTTTAGAACATTTATTTACATGAGAAACAATGTTGAAGCAGAGGGAAATGGTTAATGAATTGCATTTTTTTTTCTCATGGCTTTAGTTGCCACTAGCATTCTTCTCTGAATGGGCATTGCATTGCATATTTGCATGCATGTTTTTTTAACAGTTTTCTTCTCCGTTAGATAGGCAACATGTGATGGAGTCGCAGAAAAAAATATCAGAAAATTTATACTAATACAAGGAGAGTCGTCAGTGGATGATTCCGATTGTGCATTTTCCTGGATGAGCTTCAAACCTGTCAAAAAAGAGTGATCCATTGGGTGATTGGGGTCAAAGAGCATTTATCAAGAACTGACCATATTGAAGATCTGACTCGCATAGCTATAAACTAATCACTATGTCAGTCCTTAGATTGGGCTCGAGAACAGTTCTTTAGTATTGTTTAAGCCCATCACATTAGAATAGAACGCTTCTCCATGACTTGCAAGTTACAAGAGGAAAAGCTAAACCATTCCGGTTTAACTTTTCAAAGCTCCAAATGTTAATTTTGGGTTATTGCATCTCTATATACTATATGCTTTTTGTTGGACCCATGACGCCCAAACTTCGTTCTATCAACCAAACCCAGCTAATCAAATATTATAGCCTGGAATGAGTAATCCAAAATCCAACTATTTAAATATGAATGAGGCTTTTCTGTGGATATTTCTTTGGTAATAATTCAAAAGCGAAGAAATAAAAAGGTTTACGACAAAAAAAAAGGTTTAATGATTTTTACATGTACGTTGGGCAAAATACAACATGGGGAGAAAAACAGATGACGATTGCGTTTGTCGCCATCCGAAGTTCCCTGCGGTGTTGGGCTGTCCGGATCCTGAGAGGTCTGACCGTCTTAATGCGATCAGTGATATTTATTTTATTTTTTTAATGGAGAAATGCTGATAAAAATAAGAAAAAAATGGAGAAATTAATGAGAAAGCATGTAAAGAGGCGTCACGTGCACATGATCCAACCGGTGAATATGGACATCAGGACATGTCACGCAAAGTCAGCCAGCTTTCAGAGCCCAAAACCAAAAACCTCTTCAAAATTTATTACTTTTTGGACGATCTTGCCCTCTCATTGTCCCATTTATTACCTATCACATGCCCCTTGTTTTATCCTTTTTGTGTGTGAATTAACTAGTTTTCATATCATATAACACAATAATGCTTAAAATTTCATTACTCAATATTGCCATACACCCGTTACTTTCTCAGTACTCACGCTTGTTTATTTATTTCAAAACCACAATCACATGAAATATAGAATGAGAATTAAAGTTAGGAGCTGCAAAGAACCAATGAATAAGGCACACCAATCTAACATGTCATAGGCCAAAATATGTTTTTGTTTGGTAATGTGGGTCAACCAATCTCATAAATGAGTTAGCTGGATTGGCATTTGATGCTGCTTTCTTCTCACTCGGTATTTAATGTGACAATTCCCCCTACTCTAGTATTTATTACTAAGCAACAAATAATAAATACAGACTTTCATATCTCTCATTTTAAGCAATTCGATGTCTATGTTTTTTCTTTCGTGTTCACGAGACCTAATGAATTATTGAACTGCATAACTAAATTATTTATTATGAAAAAACAATTTTCCAAGGATCACATAATGGTGGAAGTTAATGAAAATGGTAAATGGGGAGGTAAACATGCAGATAACTAAAAAATAAATTATTGGAATATTGAAAACCAAGTATTTTTCTTAAATGTAACCATATGTTTTTGTAGAAGAAGTAATGGAAAAAAAAAACTGGCATGACATTGTATATTCTATTTATTTTTTTTATCTTACCCACTGCCACGAAAATCTACTCTCTGAATCAATCGTAATGCAATTTTCTTAAGCTTATCAGCCAGACTCTAAATCTTACAAAACTATTTCAAATTAGAATAGAATCAAAATTAGAATTCACACCAGAAGTTGCAAACATCAAATATTTGTGCAACGCAATATGCATTTCAATAATATAGCAAATTGTTATGTACACTTTATATGAAAAAAGGAAAAGATTGAAAAAGTAAAAAGAACACCTCTCCCTCGTCTCTTTTTCTGACGGGAATTGTCGTTTTACCCGTAAATATACACATGTATCGCGTATGTATACTTTTGTTTGTATTTTATGAGTATGATTCAAAGATATGTTTTACCAAGACATGGAAATAAAACGAAAGTACTAGGTGAGTAAACTTATACGTAGGTCTTATTTTGAGATGTGTTTTAACATTAACCATTGTGCGTGGTTGTTATTCCTTCAACAACAGTTTTTTTTTGTTCTTCTGTTATTTGTGCAGATGTTGATAGCTTTTAGCAAAACTATGCGGTTTTAGCGAAACTATGTGGTTCGTTTCATAGGAAATGATCACAAGGTGCTGAGATTATTCATATATAGACAGTGAAAGAACATGAAAAGAGAAAACGTAAAACAGCTCCCTTTTACATATCCAAGGAAACTACAATCATTACATTTCATATATACACACGTACACACGTAAGTCCATATAATTTTGACCAAAGTAAATTGAAAATTTTGGGAAAAATAAAATTCATGGAAAGTAACATTAGAACAAGTGCTTATGGAAAACCTGCAGAGCTAAACAAAAACAAAGATAAATAGCGCCAACAGAACAGAGAAGCTTTATAGTAGTGTTTAACTATTTGTATATGACATGCCCTTTTTCAAAAAGAAAACTATTTGTATATGACTAAACTTGTGTGTGATCGAATGAATACAGTGTTGAATATTAGGTGAATTCAAATGTATATAGAAAGAAATAAAATCTTCAGAGCGACGACAACAAAACATGTCTATTAGAGAGCATAGTCTACGTCTTGGACTTGGCTTGAACTAAGATGGAAACAAATTTAATATTTGACTTAGCTTACCGCCTCAACACCAAAAAAAAGGATCACCATTCTACTATTATTCTAGTGTTTCGTTAACAAATTGACTTGAACTTTTTTTATATTATCATGAGACTCTTAGTGGGTGTGTATATATAAAAAAAGCGAGGTATTAAAGCTAACAAAAAAAAAGAGCAGAGAAAGAAAAAAAAATGGCTCCGTCGTCTTCATCTTCTCCTTCCAAATCTCCTGTTCCATCTCTTCACCCATCCCTTCAATTCACTCCGGTGAGTCTTAACTCAAATCTCTATTATTTGTTTCTTGATGAAAACGCAGGAATTAAAAGAACACACAGCCTCAAATTTGTTTTAAACAGTATATATTTTTTCTTCTATTATTTCAAAAATCGTGGAACTGATTTATGGTAAAACTCGAATCTTTCTTGTTCTCGCCTGTTTTCCTGAGAGCGTTACGTACAGACAATTATTCATCGGTTCCATGAAAAAGAGGGAAGAAACTGTTGTGATAACTTTACCGTCAAAAGTTTTCATCATTTCGATCTAAATGATTTCCATTAGAACTTCATATCGTGTCGTCGTCACCTGAGGATTATTCAAATCCAAAGATTCCTTTTTTTCATTGACTACACGAAAGAAAGATTATATTTTTATATATTTTGTAACTTGTCTCTGTTCATTCAGATTCCAGAATGCGAAGAAGACGACTTCCACGAAGAACGATACAAAAACAGAGCAACAACACCAAGCAGCGACGGCGGCTCTTCCGTCACTCCAAGTCGCCACCGCAACCGCCGCAGTAACGAGAACAGCTACCAACACACTCTAACCCCTCTCCACCACAACGGAAACAGAAAACGACACGACTCCGACGACGAATACGGAGGAGCAGTCTCCTGCAACAAGTGTCGTCCTCACCACTCTCACCGTGACAAATTCTCCGTCGTCCCCCTCGAAACCCACCACAACAACAACCCTTCCTTCATCTCCAGCCCCAACCTCATCATCAAATCCATCTTCCAATCCCTCACGCGCAGAAGCCCCAAACCCTCCTCCCTTCCGCCGCGCTCCTCCTCCTCCTCCGCTTCCGCCGCAGACGCTTCCAGAGAAGAGCAGTGGCGGTTAGCCGTGGCCGAGCTCTCCCACAAACTGATCCAAGCCACGAAGAAGAAAGAAGACGCCGTCGTCGAAGCCTCCCGTCTGAAAACGTCCATGTCGGAGCTCGAGAAGAAGCTAAACAAGCTCGAGATCTACTGCCACAACCTCAAATCTGGCCTCGACGAGTGCAGCAGCAACAACAAGAAACAGAGCGTCCCTGTTCGAGGGTTTAACGACAGGATCATCCAGCAGTTTCTTGTGTCAGTGTCTGAATCTCGCTCCTCGATCAGAGCCCTGAGCAGAGCTCTAGCTTCGCAGCTGCGCACCGTCGGCGGGAAAGTCTACGAGCGTCTCTCTCTCCTCCTCAGACCTTTCGACGTCGAGATCAGCTCTTTCGCCAAGAACCCGAAAAGTCTGATCTTTTACCTCGAGGCGATCCTGAGCAGAGCGTTTTTTGAAGATTTCGAAGCTTCCGGGTTTCTGAAAAACGGGTCGACCCGGATCTTGAACCCGATTGATCGCTGCGAGTCTAATTACGCCTCGTTCAACGTATTGATGGAGCTCACGTGGGACGAGGTGTTGAGCAGAGGGACGAAGCATTTCTCAGAGGAGTTTAGCCGGTTCTGTGACCGGAAGATGAGCGACGTCGTTTCGATGCTTTCCTGGAACCGAGCGTGGCCTGAACCGCTTTTACAGGTAAAATAGTAAACCGAACGGTTTAATAATTATCATTTGGTTTATTGAAATCTAACTGTACCGTATTTTGTAGGCTTTCTTTGGTGCGTCGAAGAGTGTTTGGTTGGTTCATCTCTTGGCTAACTCCGTGAACCCGGGTTTGCAGATTTTTCGGGTGGAGAAAGATGATCGGTTTGATCCGGTTTACATGGAAGAAACCGGCGGGGACCGGTATAAGAGTGTGGTTCGAGCTATGGTTCAACCTGGGTTTTATGTGTATGGTAGTGTAGTAAAGTGCAAGGTGGTTTGCAAGCATTGCGGCGACGAGGATGAAGAAGTGGTGGAAGACCGTGTGGTCAAGGAATGTAATAAAAACGACAAGAGTTTAATAAGCATTTGTAGCCCATTAGGAGTTTGATTTAGCGTTGATTAAGGAGTTATAAAATTGGTGAGTTTTGTCTTGTTTTGTTTTGTTTTGTGAGCTTGTAATTAAAAAAATGGAATGACCTTTACAAGTGAATACTTTAAAATTGGTTCTTTTTAAATAACGTTTACAATGAGTGTTTTGTTGGTTTGTTGCCAAACTGATTCAAGAAAAAAGTCTAGTAAAGTAAAATATTGGCTTTTTCTAGTTGGCTTCATATTCTTGAAGCTGGTTACATGTAGTTCTGTGTTTCAGAAAAAAGTTCCAGGTAATTCACATTGGCATCTAATGATTGTCGTTACTGGTTACATGAAACATATGTACATTTACACATTTACTAATCATAACCATAAGATTAGGCTTAGAGTGATAGGCTTAACATGGCGTGGAAATCTCAATACTAACATTATTTTTTTTTGGTTAAACAACAACGATAATATTTAAAATGTTGAATCATTAACGTGAAATAGGTTCAAATAATTTTGAACTTATAGCATTTAGAGCATGCACATCAAAGGATGTAAAGGAGTTCACTAGCCCGGTTTCATAGGCCCGAAATTAAAAAAAAAAATGAGAAAATGGGTTTATTTCGCCGACTCGCTCCTTAGCCGCGACTCCGTGTGATACGGGTTCACAACACGTGTCACGTCATTAGTGGCCAAGAATAGTCGACGTCACGAGGAGGAAAGCGGAGAGTTTCTCATTTCATCCATTTCGTGAAATTGCTAGGGTTTTCTCCCCCGAGAGCGATTTTGTTACGATTTCGATCTCACTTCTCTTTTCTCCACATTTCTCGATCGATTCGACGACCTCGACACTCCTCGACGATAATAGGTTAGTATGGAGTGGATCGACGGTTAGATCGAACCGTTTAGTAGTCGATTCTTGTGGTTTTCGAATTAGGGTTGAAAAGCGTTTTTGGGGGTTTCGATTCTAGGTTTCGAAAACGCCTTCTCGGTTTCATTTAGGGTTAGATCGAACCGTTTTTTAAGTGGATTCGTGTGGATTTCAAAATAGGGTTGACAATCGAATTTGGGGGTTTCGATTCTAGGGTTCGAAATCGTCGTAGGGGTTTCATTTTGGGTAAGATCGAAGGGTTTAGGTTATCGAGTAGTGGGAGATTGGGTTGACAAACGAAATTCGATTTTGGGTGTTTCGATTCTAGGGTTCAAAAAATCGATTTTGGGTGTTTCGATTCTAGGGTTCGAAATCGTCAAATCGGTTTCATTTTTGGTATGATCGAATGGTTTGGTTAAGTTTTGTGTTCCATTATCAGTTTGTTTGATGAAAATATTCATGTTTTTTGTTGTAACCCTTTTGATTTTATGCTTCAGATGGATCCCGCAGATGAGATCAGAGATGAAAAGAGGCGTAAGGAGCATTACGAGATGTTGCAGAACGTCGCCTTTTCTGAATGTGGGATGCCGAAAAGATGTCCTTGCGGTGGGAGAATGATTGATGAGTTATCCAAGAAGGAGGAGTATGACACTCATCCTGGGAAGCGCTTTCTCACGTGCATAAACTACGAGGTAAGGGTATCTCAACACAGTCATATATAGTTGGTAAAATATATGTATTATCTTGTCTTATGTATTTGTTTTGTTCTCACCAAGGCTGATGGACTTCATTACCGTCAGCCTTGGGTTGTTGGTGTCCAGGAGGAGGTCGAACGCCTCCGTAAACGTGTCGAGGACGCTGAAGAGGTGATCAAGTTGGTGCCCACTCTGAGTAAACAGCTTGAGAGTCTTGAGGTTAGTTTCGATTTGTAAGAGTAGTTCATAGGATATTGTTTTTTTGTAAACTCTTTGTTATTTTAAATTCAATAACAAGGTTTATCTATGTTTACATGTGCAGGCACAAGTGAAAAGGCTCAGTTTGCTGCTTGATCACGTCACAGGTGACGTGTATAACCTCACTGTCCAGGTGGATACTCTGGAGAAGGTGTGCTTCGACTGAATTCGTTAAGGTAAACACGAAAACTAAAATTAAGTGAACTGGAATTAGTTTTCGTGTAGGATGGTTGGTTAAGTACAACTGAACTAGAACTAGAGTAGTTTGCGTGGTGTATTAATTGATATGCTCTGAAATTGTCAAGTCATGTCGAGTACGAACTCAAGTAGAGTAGTTTGCGTGTTGAATGCTTGAAAGTAGTTGTGTTAAATTAAATGCTAGAAAGTGGTTGTGGTTTCATGAATGCTTCAAAGTGTTTCGGTTTAATACTTGTGCAACTTTTTAAACACTGATTTGAAGTGTAATGAATGCTATTATCAATGTTTGGTAGTTAGAGACTTTAACCAAAAATTTAGTTTAAAACACTGAGCAAATCGTGTAGTTCCCTTTAAAAAAAAACAAACTTCTGAAAACACAAAAAAACCTTGAAAACCACCCTTACTCTGAAACCAAAATTGAACCGTTTTCTCTTAATCCACACGGGTATGTCAGCCTATTAACTTCCCAGTGTAGTCAGACCATAGAAGTAGGGTCTTCCCAGGGTAGTCGAACCATAGAAATTGGGTCCTCTGATGTTCCTAAACCGCAAGAAAGGAGAAAGTGGACACCACAAGAGGTGCGTGGAGGCAAGTTCACACTAGAACATGCGTGGAGGGAGCTGCGGTTCGATCAAAAATGGAGGTCAACTTATGTAGCTAAAGATGGTGGAAAGGATAAAAGGAAGGAAGCTTCACAGACGGTGCCTGACTCGGTAGAGGTTAGGCCACCGGGTGTGAAGGCTTCCAAAGCAGCTAAACGCAAGAAGAAGGGCAATGAAGCTGCATTTGAGCGTATAGACACTATTCTTGACAGGAAAGAGAAATTATCGAATCAAAAAATCTTAGATCGTCTCCTCTCAAAGGCAACAGATAGTCTTAGTGAAAGTGAGGTTGCTTTGAAGGAGAAGCTTGTTTCAGAGATGCTCTAGCTTGTTTAGTTTAAAACTTGTTGCATGATCTAGGTGATTAACTGTTTTTGGTTCTATATTTGCTTTCATTACTTGTTTTTTTTGGGTGATAAAATGTTGACTAAAGCATATATTGTTGTCTGCTATTGTGCAGGTGAAAGGATGTAGGTGTTGTGGCGTGGCGTGGCGTGTCTGTTATTTTCGCTTCTGTAGGCTGTTGTGGCATGGTCAAGGGCTGTACTTGTAGTAGTTGTATGTGTCACGGATTGTTGTTGTATGATTTGCTTCCTAGTAGGTGTCACAGATTGTAATAGGATGTAGTACTACTTGTCACGAATGGTAATAGGCACAACTTTGTGTCACGGGTGTGAAGTGTAGTTTTTTGTTTGTCTCTACACTTCACAAGACATGTTAAAAATTTCTATATAATGTATGCTTCAGTTTCTACTCTCATTCGAAAAAGATTGTCTCTTCTCTTCTTGTTTTCTTATTACCACTCCCTCTCTTGTTTCTACTCTCATTCGGACACTCTTGTTATGATCAGTCCTTCTCTCATTCGACACCACTCAACACTACTCAACCGAGCACGACACCACTGAACACTAACTAACAACCTTCTCTTGAACTCCTCTCTCAAAGTGTACCTTCTTGCTACCACTCCCTCTCTTGTTTATATCTTGTATAAATCTTAGAGTATATGGTATATATTATAGATTAATGGTATAAATAATAATGTTATTCCTCCTAACACTTTATTTTATTTTCCAAAAAAGTAAAAATAATAATGTTATTTTTAAAAACTCCTTTTTATTTTCCTTAGAAATAAAAATGTTATTTTTAAAAACTCCTTATATGAAGTAATGTCTTTTTAGTAATAGTTATAAATAATAATGTTATTTTGCTAAACTCCTTATAATAATGTTATTTTGCTTATAAACATATAATGTTATTTTCCTAAAACTCCTTTATATTTTGGGGTTTTTTAAAAGTTATTCTAACTCTATTTTCTTATATGTTAATTAAATGTAGCCAAATAATGTCGACATCTTCGGAAGATGGCGTTGATGAAGCTGTTGAGGAGTGGTTTGATGAAGAGTTTGACAATCTTGTCGACTCCCTACTTGCTGCTGAAACCAACATACACAAAAAACGAAGATATATCGAAAGGGATCGGGAACAAGGACACATCAGACTATGCCAGGATTACTTCAGTGAAAATCCTACATACACACACGACTAGTTTAGGCGGCGTTTTCGAATGAACAGGTCTTTGTTCCTTCGCATAGTCGAGCGTGTAGGTAATGAAGTAACATACTTTCAACAACGAAGAAATGGTCATGGAAGGAAAGGCCTCTCTACACTTCAAAAATGCACTTCAGCCATACGATCGTTGGCGTACGGACAAGCGGCAGATGTCAATGACGAATATCTCCGACTTGGGGCAAGTACTGCAATTTTATGTTTGGATAATTTTGCGGAGGCTATAATACAATTGTTTGGAGATGAGTATCTAAGAAGACCTACAGCAGAAGATCTTGAAAGACTCCTTGACTCTGGACAGGCACGCGGGTTTCCGGGAATGATAGGCAGCATCGACTGTATGCATTGGGAATGGAAAAACTGCCTCACGGCTTGGAGAGGCCAGTTCACACGTGGTTCAGGAAAGCCGACAATTGTCTGAGAAGCCGTGGCATCACAAGATCTTTGGATATGGCACGCATTTTTTGGCTTACCAGGTACCCTCATCGATATCAATGTGCTTGATCGTTCACCAGTTTTTGATGAAATTTTACAAGGCCGAGCACCTAAAGTGAAGTTCAAGGTCAACAACCACACTTATCGTAAGGCCTACTATCTTACCGACGGAATTTATCCTAACTGGGCAAACTTTATCCAATCCATTCCGCTTCCTCAAGGTTCTAAAGCCCAGAAATTTGCAGAAACGCAAGAATCCGTCAGAAAAGATGTCGAACGGGTATTTGGCGTCTTGCAATCGAGGTTTGCAATTGTAAAAAACCCGGCTCTAAAATGGGACAAGGCAAAGTTAGGAAATATAATGAGAGCCTGTGTCATATTGCACAATATGATAGTAGAAGACGAACGACATGGATACATTCTAGCTAATACGGAAGAGTTCGAGTCAGGAGAAACTAGCCGAAGTGCGAAGGTGACAACGAGAGATAGTGTGAATGTCGAAATGCTTAACATTCGCAATCAAATACGGGATCCAGGCGTACATGAGCGTTTGAAAGCTGATTTAGTTGAAAATGTTTGGGAAAAATTTGGTCATCTTCATGAATAGTCTTTGTATGTTCATGATTTTTAAATCTATTGAATAAAATCTTTTAATAAATAATGTTAAATCTTTGTTAAGTTTTAAAAATTTTTTTTTTTTTTTTAAAAAATATTATTTTATTCTTATGAACCCCGATTTGAGGTTCACTAATGGAGGAGTGCAATTGATCCGGGTGCAACACTGTTCACGGGTCCACCATTAAATTCATAAAAAAATATCAATGAATCCCAAGAGGGATTCATTGATGTACATGCTCTTAGATTGAGTTACCGAAGATATATGTGTTTTTCTTAATTAATATATTTAAATAATCTGAATTAAAATAGTCGTCTAAATTCACTTTTTAGTCCAGAAAACGTTGGTTAACGGTCTCGTAAAAATAAGCAACAGCGATTAAAGGGAGTAAATGTTGGTGAATGGACTAGAAACGCGCGAAACGTTAACTACAAAAGACCCGGTCTACATCGAAACTTCGATTTTACCGATTCAAACCGCCGGTTCAGGTCAACACGGTCTAAAAACCGCGGTTTTCTCTCTCGAGAGAAATTCAGTTTAAATTTTAATTACGGTCTTATCTTCGTCGGTCTTGGTCTCTGTCATTTGTCGTTGTCTATAATATTTTGATTAGTTCGCGATCTTCAGTCTCTGCTAAATCTTCTGTTCGATTCGCTGACGGAGATTGTAATCAGTTGAGAAGTTAGGTGGGATCGCAAGCTATGTCGTACTCAGATTCCGATTCGTCGTCGTCTCAGGCTGGCGAATACAAAACCTTCCGGCAGCTTACACGTGAACGTGAGAGTTCTCTCCTTCTCTAATCTTTTATTTGATCTACTGTTTTTTTTTTTACTCTCGTTGATTAGGAGTGACTTGTCTATTTCTGGTTCCGGATTATGTGGAGTGGCCATGTTTAGTCGTGTCTGGGTACTACGGTCATGAGAATGATTTAAGTGCGGTTTCTTTATTGGTTTACCCCCCAAGAGAGTATGTGAGTACAATGGCTAAGACCTGTATCGGAATTCGCATTGGGAACTATGTTGCTTGTAATACTGGATTGTGTGGCTCAGTTGTTAGGGTTTAGATTTAAGATGAGGTTTATGAATTGGTACTATTGCTTGGTGGTGAAGCTAAATGATGCCTCTATCGGACACTGTTATATGTTTGCGATAGATGACGATGGGAGGATTGATTGTGTATATGAAGGCTGATGATATATGGTGTTTTTCTAATATTTGAGAAAAAGCTTTGAGAAGAGGGTCATGGATTTTTTTGATTGTAGTTACTGAGTAGAGTTATATGAAGTGTCGTTCATGTTATGCATTCTTGGATCTATAATCCATGAGGCATCGGCTGCTTCTACTGTTTGTTTGACAGGGTGTCTGATCCTTTACATTTCGTTATTTTTCCAGGACTCTTGTATGAGATGCTTAGATCTACCAAGACTGGGAGCTCTACATCCACCTGGAAGGTATACATCTTCGTTCACCATGGGCTGACCAGATTACGTTATTGGCTTTAAGGTTGATTTGATACCTATGTGTTTTCTGCAATGTTTTTTTTTTCTTTCCTTAGGTACTAATCATGGACAAACTCACTGTCAAGATCATGTCCCACGCCTGCAAAATGGCTGATATCACGGACGAAGGAGTTTCATGTGAGAATTTAAGTGTTCTTTTTTTTTGTAAGGGGATTTCTAGTTCTATATAATGCTTTACTTGGGAATAACTTAACTGGTGTAACCTATCATTTCTATGTAGTGGTTGAAGACATATTTAGACGAAGACAACCTCTACCTTCATTGGACGCCATTTACTTCATCCAGCCAACTAAAGAAAAGTAAATTTATCTTTGATGTTCCTTAGCTGCGTTCCAAAATGTGACATTCATTATATCCCTCTTATATTATTTAGTTATTCTGTTTCATCAGCGTCATCATGTTCTTGTCTGATATGTCTGGGAAGTCACCACTGTACAAGAAGTAAGGAAACTGTATTCCCTCTTAGTTACCGGATCTATCCTAAAGACAATTTTTTCAAGACACTCATTTTCTTCTTTATTCCTCTGCATCTGTGCAGGGCATTTGTTTTCTTTAGTTCACCCGTTTCTAAGGAGCTGGTTGGTCATATCAAGAAAGATTCGAGTGTATTGCCCCGGATTGCAGCATTAAGAGAGGTTTATATTGTGAAACTCCATGCTTTCTAGTGTATACTGATTCTCGCTGTTCATTTTCATTACTATAGTGTATGTGTTTATGATAGCATCCATATGGATTACTTATTTGATTTTCATTATGCAGATGAACTTGGAATTTTTTGCCATCGATAGCCAGGTATGATCATTTCAAATCTCTTGTGCTTTTGCAGTTTAGCCGTGTTTATATTGTTCCCCCATCATATGCTCTGAATGCAATGCGGCCTGTGATATCATGTTGTTAGTATATGGTTCACATTGTGAAAGAGGGTCGAAGAAGACATTTATTAACAACAACTTGTATACAGGGTTTCATAAGCGACCATGAGAGAGCTTTAGAGGATCTTTTCGGTGATGAGGAAACTTCTCAAAAAGGCGACGCGTGCTTAAATGTGATGGCTTCTCGAATTGCCACAGTCTTTGCTTCGCTACGGGTACCAATCATTATTTTAACAGTTAGTCACTATTATCTTGGGAATGACTCTTCTAAATTAGTTTGAGCTCCACAGGAGTTTCCAACAGTGCGATACAGAGCTGCCAAGTCACTTGACGCATCGACAATGACAACTTTGCGCGATTTAATTCCCACGAAACTTGCAGCTGGGATCTGGAATTGTCTGGCAAAACATAGACAGTCGATTGAAAATTTCCCACAGACTGAAACGTGTGAGCTGCTCATCCTCGACAGATCCATAGACCAGGTTCAGAACTGTTGTTCGCATTTGATTGGTTCTTTTGTTTGTTTGTTTTTGTTAATGTGTTATATGATTATCAGCATTTACTTGTTTTGAATGTCTAGATTGCTCCTATTATACATGAGTGGACTTACGATGCTATGTGCCATGATTTACTCAACATGGAAGGGAACAAATACGTACATGTGGTAAGTTCCACTCTATACTGGATTATTTATTGTGATATTTACGGTGTCTCTCTTCCTGGATTATCCGTGTGATATTCTTTTAGTGTTTTTAGATTCCAAGCAATTCAGGAGGACAACCGGAGACGAAAGATGTGCTCTTGGAGGAACATGATCCTATTTGGCTAGAGCTTCGACATGCACATATAGCAGATGTGAGTCTGATGCCTGCCTAGGTGTTTTTTTCCCTTTGGTAATTGAAAAAGGTGAATACTAATGACCTCTGTTTTTCATCAGGCTAGTGAAAGATTGAGTGACAAGATGACCAATTTCCTATCGAAAAACAAAGCTGCTCAGCTTCAGCATGGTAAGAGGTGGGTGTTATTTTCATCTTTGCAGTAAATATAACCAGAGAACATATCCTCTAGATATTCAGTTTGATCAATACTCTTGACATAACTCTGTGTTCATGTACGTAGAATACTTTATTTGATTAGAGAAGTTCTTTGGATTATTCTTTCTCCTTTTTAATCAATTTTCTTCGTCTCTTATTTTTAGAGATGGTGGCGAGCTTTCTACGAGGGATTTGCAGAAGATGGTTCAAGCATTGCCACAATACAGTGAACAAATAGACAAGCTATCACTTCATGTAGAGGTGCTTCTGTTGTTCTGTGCAACGCTCCCTTGTGTTTTCTTGTTGCGTCCACCTCCATTTCAAAAGTGAAATGCCTCTAGTTTGTATCCCTTATTCAAACCCTTAATCTTTGGATAGTGCTACACGCTGTTGTTCTGTTAGTATACATCATTTAATTGACTATTCACAGGATTTAGTGTCGGAAGAACTGTCTGCAGATGGCCAGATTAATCACTAATTCATATAACTCTTTTCTTATGGTTGCAGATTGCAAGGAAAATCAACGACCTTATCAGAGAGCAGGGACTTAGGGAGCTTGGACAACTTGAACAAGACCTTGTTTTTGGCGATGCTGGAATGAAGGATGTGATTAAATATTTGAGTACTCAAGAGGTTTTGAATCTAGTTGATTTGCTGTAGTATTTCATGAGACATTGAGCTGTCGAGCTTTATGTAATTTTAAAACTCATGTACAGGAGGCAAGTCGTGAAGGCAAGTTACGCCTGTTGATGATCCTCGCAACAATTTACCCTGAAAAGTTTGAAGGTGAAAAGGGTCAAAATCTAATGAAGGTACTTGGGGATGTAAATGTTCTAGATCTTTTTTTTTGTTCCCATCAACTCCATCTAAGGCTTTATTGTACTCTTTTTTTTTCTCTAGCTGGCAAAACTCTCATCTGATGACATGAGCGCTGTAAATAATATGAGATTACTTGGTTCAGCCGTCGATGCCAAAAAGAATACTCCACGAGGTTTCACCTTGAAGTTTGATCTTCACAAGGTAACATTTTCTCTCTGAATGTTCCATCTATTTATTGACATGTGTGTGGAGTTTCCTAACATTATTTGTTAATGGCTGCAGAAGAAACGAGCTGTAAGGAAAGAGCGTCAAGAGGAAGCAGCATGGCAGTTATCTCGATTCTACCCCATGATTGAGGTTCACTGAGTTCATTTTTAAAAGCATTAGGCAAGATTCATGTGTTGAGTGTTCTTTGATATCTGGAATTTGGCAGGAACTCATCGAGAAACTAAGCAAAGGGGAATTGCCAAAAGAGGATTACCCATGTATGAACGACCCAAGCCCAAGTTTCCACGGATCAACGTCACATTCTTCATCAGCAGCAAGTAGTAGTCAAGGTCAAGCTGCTCAGTCCATGAGATCAAGACGCACACCAACATGGGCTAAACCACGAGGGTCTGATGATGGATATTCAAGGTAAAACTGTTTTTTTTCAACACAATCCCAATATCAATCCAAAATGAATACAAACGTGTCTTAAAGATTGTTTGATTCTTGCAGTGACTCGGTGTTGAGACATTCGTCTAGTGACTTCAAGAAGATGGGACAACGAATATTTGTGTTTATCGTTGGTGGAGCGACAAGATCAGAGGTAAGAGGCCAAGAAAAGAAAGTCAACCCATAGAATTAGAGGATATATGATCATCTTTTCTTACTTATTCTAATTGTTTTTCTCAGTTAAAAGTGTGCCACAAACTAACCACGAAACTGAAAAGAGAAGTAATCTTAGGGTCCACAAGCCTCGACGATCCTCCACAGTTCATAACGGTAAGCCACATACTTGACACTCCGAGATTTGACAAACTATGCATCACCCTCTCAATCTCTTCTTGTGTCGCTATAGAAACTGAAGCTTCTGACTGCAAACGAGTTATCTATAGACGATCTTCAAATATGAGAATCAGGATCTCAAAGTCAAATCCTCTGGTCTCCCAATCTAATTTGTAACCAAGTTAAAAGACATGAAAGATAAAAGGATAAAAATCATCAGATTATGAGATCACTGACTCTTAAATTTACACTTATTTTTTGGAGTCTATAAATGTAAAGCAGCTCTCATGAAGTTGAATTCTAGATCTTTGGCTATTTGTCCTGTTAAATTCGATTGTGTAAATTACCCTAACTCGTTCTTTTGCTATCTCATGATCTTCTCCTCATTTGATCACTCAATTCTATTTGTGAGAATCACTACAGTCGGTCATCTTAAAAATTACGCATAACAGATCAAGATCATCTGAACATGAACAGCAATATAAGACGTTTAAAGTTTTATTATTACTTTGAATTGCTAAGGAAATGAACGTGCAAGTCTTTTAAAGAATCAAAAGATTATATGATGTTTGCTGATTAAATGATTGATATAGAAAATTTGTATTGACCTATATAGTCCTAGTTCATCATTTCCTTTAAACAAAAGAAACATAAAGCAAATTATTTCTTCACATGCTCGATGCTTATCTAGGGTTACTCATAGAAATCTCTTGAATGCCTGATTGGAGACATCTAGAGATGTCAATCATGGATCTGGACAGCGGGTCTGATCCGTAAAGATCTGTCGCGGGACGGGATTAGGTCGAGATTTTTCAGATCCGCAAATTAGCGGGCTTTGTGGGACGGGTCTTTGCGGGACTGGGCCTTTTGCGGGACGGGACGACGCAGACATGCGAGATTACAAAGACCTGCATTTTTTTCTTTTCCAATTCTTGTTTTACCTTAAAAAATTTAAAAAAAGACTGAAAATAAAGTAATTTATGTGACTTTCCCTTGAAAAAAAAAGTTTCAGCAATGATGATTCGAGCTCTGACAATGATGATTTGAGCTCCATTGGTGTTTTAATTTGGTGTTTTTTTTATATTAATTTTGGAATTAACAGCTTTGATTTGGTGTTTGATTATATTTCGGTTTTTTTATTCATTAAAACTCAAAAAATGGTTATGAACTTAGGAGTTATAACCTAATGAAAAATATATTCTGAAATTATCTTTAATTGGTATGTAAATATGTTTGAGTGTGACAAAGTTAACTATAACTATTTTATTTGGTTAAGATAACATGAACAAGACTAAGCTCTGATCAAAGCGGTAACGACAATAAGCTATGGTTAGAGCCTTGATCGACTAAGCTATTTAATTCTATTACAATGATGTCGTTCAACTGAAAGAGTTAGTCTTGTTACTGATTAGAGTCTTCTTTGATATGTATTCTATTCTTCATGTTTTCTCGTTACTTATCATTGTTATTTCGTTACATCAATAGAATAGAATATACATTAACATCTCATTTTTTACAGACATTTTTTGTTTGGTTATGACTTCATATATATATATATATAATCATCTCATGTTCTATATGCGATTTTAATAGAGAAAATATGCATAATATATAAAAAATTTTGAAGAATTTGCATTGTAGATATTTTATGTATATTAATTATGTGAACTAGTTATGTAGGGGAGTAGCCTAAGGCATCTTAGACAGCATGCAGCATCAGAAAGTGTTCTGGAGCGGCCTGCAGTGTCAAGCATGATCAGATATATTACATTAACGTATGTTCCGCGGAACAGCCCGTAAAGGAGTGTGCAATTTGCGGTACGGACTTGGAACGACCTTTTGAAGACCGCAGCCCGCACGAGCCTAACTCGCCGTGATTCACAAAGAGATGAGTCCGCTGCGGTACGGAACAGAACGGAACGGCTCAACATGTTTGACATCTCTAGAGACATCCCTTCTCTTTTATCATTTTGCTTTGATACAAATATTTTCATTTCGTATCATGACGAATGATAACCAATCTTTCCAAATAATATAATTTAATCCATACTTAACTAAATATCATTACCGTGAATAACCTACCCTATGAAGAAAAGTCGTAGTTAGAGTATTTTCAATCTCCACTAATATAATTTCATTTTGAAAATTTCATAACTACCACGGCAATTAAGATAACAAATCAAGTTAAAATATGTCAAAGTAGAACAATTGCGTTCACAAGTGTTCACCGGTGTGTTCTCAAAAAAAAAAAAAAAGTTTTCACCGGTGTACTATACACCACGCATATAATATGCGGAGACAGTACAATTGCGTTCAGAAGAGTTCTTCGAGACCTGCTGATTCCGAGTATCATTTCTATGTTTTTGTATTCTCTTTTATATTCCTCACTATATGTTTGCACATAATCCGACGAATGTAGAAACCAATGACATACCTACCAGATCTTATTCTCTGATTCGATTCAGTCGTTGAAGTTTTTCAGAATGACAACCATGCCACTGAACAGAATATTATCCTGCATGGACTGAATCCAATTAATTTTTTTTTCAGACCTGATGACAGCTACGCCTAGCACTGCATGGAATCATTGTCTTTTTTTTTTGACTCAATACAAACTATTCATTCACCAATGATTTGGGTACAAAGATTTAACCTCAAACAGAGATTTAACCCCTAATACAATGAGATAATCTAGTATCACCCTGGGACACTGACTTGGACCCAACGCTACCCGACTCGATCACATTGTACATTTTAACCCGATGAGAAACAAACCTCATCCCACGACTCGGGACAAAGTCTTTTCTTAAGACCACCTAATTCGACCTTATGATACGAAAGCAATTACTAATCTCAATGCGACAGACCAAATCAAAATTACATTTCAAAACAGAGATGTTGGTCCCAAAAGATCGACTTGAAGTTCATGACACAACATCATCAACCCGAAGGCATATTCTGAACTGATCTCGCCTCACCGGTTTTCACTGCCTCGATCCTCAGCCATAAAAACGGACGGATTCATCCGTATTGGCATATTCTGAACTGATCTCGCCTCACCGGTTTTCACTGCCTCGATCCTCAGCCATAAAAACGGACAGATTCATCTGTATTGAAAAAGCGAGCTTCGGTAGCAGACACGAACCGGTTCCACTTCCAAGCTTCAGAGGTATGGAGCTCGTACCACCGGTTAGAGCAGAGTTCTCCAATGCTGGGAAGTAGAGTCTCCACCATGTACCGCAATAGGGTAAGCTACTCCGGTTGACCACTCCTTCGTCGCCCGACCCTGGTACCTGTTGACCCCGAGAACCAGAAGCCAAAACCCCTTCCATCGTGTTGTTACTCTCCTCCAAATGTCTCACCTCCTCTTCGAGAGGAAGATCCATGGCATAGGAGGCGTTTCACCAAGCCACGCGCTGTTACCATCGGGGAATCGCCGGAGATCTGTAAAGAGAAAATCAGATCTGTCTCATCCACAGCTCTAAAAGCCGACTCCCTCCTATTCCTTTGCCGCTGAGGTCTCGCCGTTGTTCCAGAGGAGGCCGAACGCCATCACCGTCGAAACCCTAGAGAATCTCTGGTTGGTTTTCAACAAACCCAGAATCAACAAGCAAGGAGACTCCAGGAAGGCGAGAGGGAAGAGAGCAAAGAGAAGAAGAGAGTTAAAGGGAAAGGAGGAGGAGCCTTCGGCGCCGCCGAGCCGGAGTTAGGTTAATAGAGTTGAGTTGTAGAGAGGGATGGGAGCATTTTTTTTGAGAGAGAAGGGTTTCTCGTTTCCTCGCATGGAATCATTGTCTTATATACCTGATTTGTAATCTATCAATTTTATGGGGTTACAAAATCTGATAGCTGAGGAATTAGAAACAATTAGTTATATATATTTGTTTTAGGATTTTATTCATTTTGTTACCCAAATTCAAAGAAAGTTGATTTATACTTGTCATTTGAATAGTTCTGGTTAAGAGAACTTTTTTTTTTCAATAGTCAACACTGCATTTTAAAGAATTATAAACTCTTATAAATCTCTGGATATGTTTCAGGATATTGTAGAATATGATATATACAACTCAACAATCTACAAAGTTTTATAAAGAATCATATATGTTTTCACTCAGGTTGGATTTTAAGGAAAAGTTTGTCATCGATCTATTTTTTAAAAAATTTAGGTTCTTATTTTTGTGGACAGTAATATTATTTTAGCCCGAATAGAAAAAAAAAAGTAAATTAACTGAAATTAACTAAGCACAATAAAAAGACAAAAGTACACTGATTTTACTCACCCTTGTATTTTGATTCACATTTATGTTATTCATTATTATAAAAATGCAAAAAAAAAATGAAACACACATTTCAATACTTTATTTATATGTCAACTTCAATACTTTATTATAAGGCTTCCTATCAAATATTACAGTGTTATTCTATTAAAGAAAAAAATAACATGGAAAAAATATTAAAAAATATTTCAAAGATATTATTGTAGAGCATCATATTTATTCATCATACTTAACCAGAACGTTAACAAGGAACTCCGCAAAAGCAACTCATAGGTGCTTTTGATCCATAACATGTACTCTGCCCTTTAGCTCCGAGTTTCGCAACGCACTTAGCTTGGCACTCAGATGCAACACACACCCCATTTTTGCTTACAGGGAGTTGTTGATACTTACACAATTTTGGTTTCGCATCTGCCATCATTCCTGTTGGATATAAAATTTCAGATCTTTTAGTCAAAATGAAAAAAAAAATACTAATTTTCTCTTTCTCTGGAATATTATTATTTTTAAATAAAATTTAATTATGAAATGAAAAAATACTGATTTGAATTTTTTGATAAAATAACTACTACCAATAAAAAAAGAGAGATTGAAGTAAAGAAAATAAGAGTATATATATGATTTAATCAGGAAAGTAATTTTCTTTCGGTGAAGATAGACTCTGAATAATTTCTGATTATTACTGATAAGTGAGAGTAACATATAAATATTTTTTAAATTATTTTCTAATTTTAAAAAGTAAAATATTACTACAAAAATGTACAAATATAATGAAATATAATTTAAATTACTTAAAAGGTCATTAATAGTTATGAAAAACAAATGTTACCAATTTTGTAAGTTCTTAAAAACCAACTGAAAGATAGATGATAAAAATTAGAAATATGTGGGAACTTTTCTATATTATATATCTTCATAAATTATAAATACCATATATGTATATATATATAAAATCCTCTAAAATTTTTTTTATAATTTTTTTATGAATGTTATGAAATTTACATAAAAGAGGTACTTGAAATAACAACTTCTATGTTATATCAATTATGATGTAGTTTACACAATATAGCCAGAATGATATTTTAAAAATATCAAAGTCATATATTCAAGTTCAGTTTATTTTATAAACGAGTATATGTAATATGTTAAGATAAATTTAAAATAGAAATACAAACCTAGCACAAGAATGATGAAGATAGTCAAGATTATAAACGATAGTTGAGGGGCTTTCCTCATCATATATGAAAAAAGTGAATTGATAATGGTTTTAAAATCTAAAAGGAAAGGTGATATATTTTTGTTTTGGCAACATGCATATATATATATAGCTAAGATAGCTAAATTAAGCAATTCACTTTATTGTGTTCTGCTTTATCCGAATCTAACTTTGAAAAAATTCCAATTTTTTGCTCATCTAATATGGAAAAGCTTTAGACTCGTTCACTTATGTTTCTATAAATAAACAAAATGGTAAATTTCATGTGCGTAAAGCTATTATAGTACACGATCCTATTTGGCTAGAGCTTCGACATGCACATATAGCAGATGTGAGTCTGATACCTAGGTGTATTTCTCTTTGGTAGTTGAATGGGTGAATACTAATGAATGACCTGTATTTTTTCATCAGGCTAGTGAAAGATTGAGTGACAGGATGACCAATTTCCTATAGAAAAACAAAGCTGCTCAGCTTCAGCATGGTAGGAGGTGGGTGTTACTTTCATCTTTGCAGTAAATATAACCAGAGAACATATCATCTCCTTATTCAGTTTGATCATACTGTTAGGTTTCTTTCAACCCAAGGCGTCGATTTTCCTCGGTTTAAGACCCCAACAAACCAAGAACAGAGAGTTGCAGAAACAAAGTAAAACAGGGAGAAAACAGAGGAGTGGGATTCTCGAAACAGAATATGGAGGAAGAAGAAGATAAAGACAGTAAGAGAGGGAGCACACACAAGACTTTAACCAGTTCGTGCCCGTTAACGAGGGTCACTACGTCTGGCCGAGTCCTTGACTCTAGAAACTGATAGTGATTACAAGAGAAGTTACAAGCGACCCCGCTTTGAAGCCCTTCACTAGCACTCAAGACTCACTCTGTCAACTTCTAAAGCTAGAGAAAACACAAAGCTTAGACCTTTCTTAGTTTTCTCTCTCCTCACTATCTTTGTACTTTTGTAATAAGCACACACTGACTCTCTCTCAATACAACAAGACTATTTATATTTAAGTCTTGAACCTTGTAAGCTTGACCTAATGCAAACGCTTCCTTTTGAACTTGATCGCTAAGATGCAGAGTCCAAAATGCAGTTCCACAACAATCCAAACTTGCTTTTCATCTTTTGGAGACAAGGAGGACAACGTACGAACACTTCAGGCGGCGAAGTAGCCGTTTTCAACAAGTGGTCCCAAAAGAGTGTATAACCGTAGTTGAGTTTACACTGACCGTAGTTAGATCTTGAGTTAACACTGAGAACACTTTTGAATTGTTGCAATGACTTGGTCATCACGGTTTCATCTTCACAAATCTCCACCTGAAATTGTGATGACAATACCAAACTTCCACAAACCTTGTGAGCGAGAGAGAGAGTAACAGTACCGTTAGTTTCCAGTTGGAGGATTCCAAGACTCGGTTCCCCTGAGTTTTATTACTCAGGCCTGACCTGTAGCAAGTTCAATGCAGACTGAAACTTGCTAACTGGCAGGGTCTTGGTGAAGATGTCCGCTGGGTTCTTCTCAGTTGAAATCTTCACAACATCAATGTCGCCACTCGCAATGATCTCCCGAATGTAGTGGCACTTGACATCAGTGTGCTTGGTCCGCTCGTGATGCACATTATTCTTGGAGAGTGCAATAGCACTTTGAGAATCACATAAATCTCCACACTTTTCTGATCATAACCAAACTCCTTGAATAAACCTTTGAGCCATATGGCTTCTTTCACTGCTTCAGTCAGTGACATGTACTCAGATTCTGTAGTAGACAAGGCAACTACTCGTTGCAATCCAGACTTCCAGCTTATGGTGTTTCCTCCTAGAGTGAACACCAAACCTGTGATCGATCTTCTTCTATCAGCATCTGCAGCAAAGTCAGCATCGCAGTAACCGGTAACTCTGAAATCTGAACTCTTCTTGAAATGAAGCTTCGTAGTCAGAGTCCCCTTGATGTATCTCAAGACCCACTTGACAGCACTCCAGTGGTCTTTAATAGGACTACTCATGTAACGACTGATAACCCCCACCGGGTAAGATAAATCAGGGCGAGTTCCTATCATGGCGTACATGATACTGCCCACTGCATTTGAGTACGGAACTGAGTTCATGAAAACTAGATCTCAGTCAATCTGCTCTTCAGTTCCAGCACTAAGTTTGAAGTGAGACCCTAGTGGTGTAGTAACAGGCTTTGCCTCCAGCATCCCATAAGTCTTGAGTATCTTGTTAAGATAGCCTTCTTGAGATAACCACAGTTCACCAGTCGCTCTGTTTCTAACAACCTCCATTCCAGTATCCGCTTTGCTGCTCCCAGATCTTTCATATCAAACTTAAGACTAAACTCCTTCTTAAGCTCTTGGATGGGTTCCATGTTCTTGGCAGCAACTAACATGTCATCTACGTAGATGAGCAGATACATGTTTGACCCGTCTTTCAGCTCCTTGACATAAGCACAACTATCATATTGGCTCCTTACAAACCCAATCTCAGAAATTGACTGATCAAACTTCTCGTTCCATTGTCTTGGAGACTGTTTTAGGCCATATAAAGACTTATTGAGCAGGCAAACTTCATCATCTTGAAACATTGATTCAAAACCTTTCAGAGGAGCCATGTAAATCTTCTCCTTCAGTTCTCCGTGTAAGAATGCGGTTTTGACATCAAGTTGTTCCAGTTCCATATCTTCTTGAGCAACCATGGAAAACAGAATCCTTATGGATACATGTTTAACAACAGGAGCAAAGATCTCGTGGTAGTCGATTCCTTCTCTTTGTGCATAGCCCTTGGCTACTAATCTTGCCTTGAATCTTGACTGCTCCACTCCAGGAATTCCAAGCTTATACTTGTATATCCAACGGTTCCCATTCACTTGTTGATTCACAGGACGTTTCACAACAGTCCATGTGTGGTTCTTAGCTCGAGAACCCATTTCTTCATCCATTGCAGCTTTCCACTCCTCCTAGTTTCCACTGCGCAGAGCTTCTCTGTAATCCTCAGGTTCTACTTCTCCACCATCCTTTGTAGTGCAGTAAGCCTCAGCAAAGTAGTCTTCATCATTGAAGCGTCTAGGAGGTCTTACTTCTCTCATATCTCGATCTCTTGCTAAGTGATAACTCAGTGGTGTTTCACTAGCAAGTTCAGGCGTAAGATTACCTCTGCTGACAGATAAGGATGGAGATGGAGGGGTAGCACTCGTTTGACCTGAATCTTGACGGTTGGAGACAGCTCCACCTGAAGTAATATCATCTTCTGCTTCCAGGTCCAGGTTAAAATAAGATTCTGATGAAGTCCCTTCTTCATCAAGTGATGTAAAATCACTTTTCACATTTTTGTAAGCTGCATTCTCTTGAAACTGTACGTTTCGGCTAACTTCCGTTCTTCGAGTAGCCATATCTTGTATCCCTTAACTCCATTAGGGTATCCAACAAGAACACCTTTCTTAGCTCTAGGACCGAGCTTACCATTATCAGTGTGAACAAAAGCAACGCAACCAAACCTCCAAAGGTAGCTATATGCATGAGCTTTACTGAATCACTTCTTATCAGGAATGTCGAAGTTAAGTGCTGATGATGGAGTTTTGTTGATGAGAACCGCTGAAGTGTGAGTGGCCTCTGCCCAAAATTTCTTTGGGAGACCAGAGTCACTAAGTATAGTTCTCACCATCTCCAAGAGTGTCTGTTCATGCGCTCTGCAACCCCGTTTTGCTGAGGGGTGTAGGCGCAAGTACGGTGGCATTGAATGCCTTTAGCTTCACAGAACTCATCAAATCTTCGGTTGCAGAACTCGAGGCCATTGTCAGTTCTCAGTGTCTTCACCTTCTTCTCACTTTGGTTTTCCACTAGACTGATCCAATCCACTTTGGTTTTCTCACTTTGGTTTTCCACTTGGTTTTACACCTAGGTGTATTTCTCTTTGGTAGTTGAAATGGGTGAAAACTAATGAATGACCTGTATTTTTTAATCAGGCTAGTGAAAGATTGAGGGACAGTGATGAGGTCATCGACCAAGACACCCACGACATTGCTCCCATTACTGTCCCTAAGGTTACTGAAGGTCCCATGACACAATCTAAGGAGAGAAGACTTAAGGAAGGGTTCTTACTTGCTGTCCAAGCTATCCTAGAAGACCTTGATGAACCAATCCACAAGACATGTGATGACTTGAGCAATGCCTTTGCGCAACTCAATATCACTCAAGGTAAGCAAGCTAATGAGGGTAGAAATGTCCTTGATGTTGATTATGCAGGAACTAAGGAGGTTCAGGAAGCCTTTCCAGAAATGTCGAATCCGGAAGCCCTTCCAGAAGTTCATGAAGCCTTTCCAGAAATGGTGAATCCGGAAGTCCTTCCAGAAGTGGTGAACCAGAAGATGGTTGAAGATCTAGACGACCCAAGTAAAGAAGGAGAACGAGCCAAGGCCATTCCAAGCGGCAAGAACTTCATCAACATACCAAAGTCGACCAATCACGAACCAAGGGAAGTGTTTACATTATTTATCATATGTGCAGGTAAGATGGGTCAGCCTAGTGGTTCCTAGAGCTCGCCCATCCCAAGACAACCAGGGTTCGAGGCCAAGACACTAGTTTAGGCCTTCTTTTTAATTATTTTATGCAACTTTCCTTTTTGGTCTTAAACCGGGGCATGTTAGTTTGTTTCTCGTTTTGTTTCCTTTTGAACCTTAAGTCCTGTCGTTTTGGAGTCTTTTCTTTTTGCTTGAGTCGACCATTAGGTCATAGCTGACGGACTATTAATAAAGTCCCACATGCAGCTTTGTAAGACACAACTTTTTACCTAGATCAATATATGAGTCAGTTTGCCCCCTAAGCAAGCCGCCATCTCTCTCTTCCTCCTTGTGTGATTCAAGTAGCAAGAGTTCGAACTGTATCAAGGATCTTTCATACTCCTTGTGGTGTTCTTCATTCCATCATCAATCTCATCAACCGATCCAACAAGAGAGAGCGTCAAAGCCAGCTTGTTCGATCCCATCCCACTTGATCACCATCCGGTTAAGTGTCATCCCCATCAACCATATCTTGTTCTTGAGAGAGCGCGTTAAAGCCAGCTCAAGGATCCATCACCACCACCTTCCAAAGGCTCCATCCGAGTCTTATATCATTTTCCGAGTCTTATATCATTTTGGTATCAGAGCCAAAGGTCCAATCTTTGGTTTTCTTACTCTCTATCCTTTAGATCCTTTTATTTGCTTTGTTATTTCAATTTCTAAATCGAAAACCCAAAAGTATTTTACCTTTGCGCTTTCATCAAATCGATTTGTTTCATTCAAAAAAAAAAAAAATATAAAAAGTTTTATTGTTGCATCTAGTATCGATCTTCTTTGTTTGCATCCCTTTGTCTTAATTTTAAAACTTGAAAACCAAAAGAAAAATCGAGTTTGCTATTGTTTAAGTTGTTTCAAATCTTTCAAAAACCAAAAACCCTAAAAGAATTTTGTTGTTTCCATCTTTTGCCCACGTTATTTACTACTTGATCGAGTTTCCTTTTATAGATTATTCTTTGCTTGTCGCCAAATTCTTTAGAATTTTCGAAAGTCTCATTTTAAAAAAAAAAAAAAAAAGAAGAAGTTTGGAAAGCCTTCCCGAGTTTTCAAAAAGTTTGGAAAGCCTTCCTGAATTTTTATTACCGTTGGTACTTTGATTTCTTTGTTGTTTTTGATTAAGTTTTAGGTTACACCAACTGGAACATGGGAGACGTTGGAGCTGATGGACCTATCCCCCCGACCTTAGCACAAATCATGGCTGCTATGAGAGAGGAGATGAGAGCTGCCATAGGAGAGTTTGGTCAGGAAATCAACACTCGTTTGGACCGATTGGAACAACCCCAAAGGAGAGCACCAGTCCGCAACCAAAACCCACATCCTGATGATGAAGATGGAGATCAAGGCGATGATGAGAGTATGCCAAGTCTTGAAGATGAGGATCCACTCCAGAACCGCCATCATAGGAGACAGGACCCTCTAAGACACCACCGAGCTAGAGATGGACCTCAAAGAGGACAAAATAAAGAAATCAAACTTGTTCCTCCTACTTTTGCAGGTAAATCCAACCCGGAGGCTTACATGGATTGGGAGAAGCGCCTAGAGTATATCTTTGACTGCTATGGTTATGGAGAGCATAAGAAGGTAGCCTTAGCCGCAGCTCAACTCACCGAGAATGCTCTTGCATGGTGGGACAGGAGTGTAGCTGAGAGAAGGAGAAACCGCTTTGGAGCAGTCACTAATTGGGCTGACATGAAATATCTCCTAAGGTTAAGATATGTTCCAGAATACTACCATAGAGACTTACAAAAACGTTTTCGAAAGTTGTCTCAAGGTAACAGGACGGTGGAGGAATACTTTGAAGAATTTGAGAAGCTGATGAACTCACTAGAGTTGGAAGAATCCGAGGAAGCATTGATGGCTCAGTTCATTGATGGACTTCAAGACCGCATCTCTAGGAAGGTCGAGAGAGCTCAGTATAGTGGTTTACATGAGCTAATGCATTTGTCAGTGCAGGTTGAGCAACAGATCAAGCGCAAGACAGCTACTACTGGACGGTCTAGAGCCACTCAACCATGGACTTCAAATGTCAACAAACCAAATGATAAGGGTAAGGCTGTAGAGATTGATTCTCGGTTCAAGGGTAAGAATAGTGAATCAAACCGGGGTCCTAGACAAGATCAAAACAAGGCTACTAACAACCAAAGAACTCGAGATATTACTTGTTTTAGATGTCAGGGACGAGGTCATATGGCCAGGGAATGCCCAAACCAGAGAGTCATGACCATCACTGCCAGTGGAGACTATGAGTCCCAAGATGAAGCCGACATGGAGGCCATGAATTCTGAAGAAGAAGTGGAGCTTCCTGATACTGGAGAGATGTTGGTAACCAGAAGAGTACTAAGTGTGATGATCAACCCTGAGGAAAAGGCCCAAAGAGAAAACCTCTTCCACACTCGCTGCACCATCAAAGCTAAGGTATGTAACTTGGTTATAGATGGAGGATCTTGTACTAATGTGGCTAGCAAGTATATGGTGGACAGGCTAGGTCTTGAGACAACCAAGCATCCACGGCCATATAAGTTGCAATGGCTAGACAACAAGACCGAAGTGAAAGTCACTGAACAAGTGAAAGTACCATTCAGTGTTGGTAAGTATCAAGATGAGGTGTTGTGCGATGTAGTTCCAATGCAAGCCGGTCACATCTTGTTGGGAAGACCATGGCAGTTCGATAGAGCTACTTTCCACAACGGACGCACCAACTACTACTCTTTCAAGTTCAAAGACCGCAAGTACAACCTTGCCCCTCTCAGCCCATCCGAGGTACATGAGTTACAAGCTAGAATGAACAAGGAAGATCAGGTAAGTAAGACCAACCTTATGATATCTCCTGGTTCAATTATTAAAACTTTGAATGCCAAGGGCACTGTGCTACTAATGATCTTGAAAGAATGTCTAAGTGTAGGGAGCTCAGATTTACAGCTTCCACCACAAGCTAGAGCCGTGCTAGACAAGTTTCAAGATGTGTTTCCTGAGGACATACCAGCCGGACTACCTCCAATCAGAGGGATAGAACATCAGATTGATCTTGTGCCTGGCTCAGTCTTACCAAACAAACCAGCATACCGAATGAATCCGGAGGAGACCAAGGAACTAGAGAAGCAAGTACAAGACCTAATGGATAAAGGATACATCCGAGAGAGTCTAAGCCCATGTGCTGTACCAGTTCTCTTAGTCCCCAAGAAAGATGGATCATGGAGGATGTGTGTAGACTGCCGAGCCATCAACAACATCACCATCAAATATAGACATCCAATCCCACGCCTTGATGACATGCTTGATGAACTAAGTGGGGCCACCATCTTTTCCAAAATCGACTTGAAGAGTGGATACCATCAAGTAAGGATGCGTGAGGGAGATGAATGGAAGACTGCCTTCAAGACCAAGCAAGGTCTCTATGAGTGGTTGGTCATGCCCTTTGGACTAACCAATGCACCAAGCACTTTCATGAGACTCATGAACCAGGTTCTTAGATCATTTATTAGTAAATTTGTTGTTGTCTATTTTGATGATATACTTATCTACAGCAAGAGCTTAGAAGAGCACCTTAAGCATCTAGAACTTGTTTTGCTTACGCTTCGGAAGGAAGGTCTATATGCCAACCTGAAGAAGTGCACCTTTTGTACTGATGAACTTGTTTTCTTAGGCTTTGTAGTGAGTAAACAGGGGTTACGAGTCGATGAAGAGAAGATCAAAGCTATACAAGAGTGGCCTACTCCAACCAGTATTGCGCATGTTAGAAGTTTCCACGGGTTGGCCAGCTTTTATAGGCGTTTCGTTATGGACTTCAGTACTATAGCTGCTCCCTTAACTGCTGTGATCAAGAAGAATGTTCCTTTCTCATGGGGAGATCCACAAGAGCTTGCATTCAATACCTTGAAGCACAAGCTAACCCATGCGCCTGTCCTAGCTCTTCCAGACTTCGAGGAAATGTTTGAGATAGAGTGTGATGCATCCGGAGTGGGAATAGGAGCCATGCTACACCAAAGAAAGAAACCAGTGGCTTTCTTTAGTGAGAAACTAAGTGGTGCAACTCTCAACTACCCTACGTACGACAAGGAGCTGTATGCGTTGGTTAGGGCCTTAGAGACTTGGCAACACTACTTGATGTCTAAGGAGTTCATTATCCATACTGACCACGAGACTCTCAAGCATCTTAGAGGTCAGACATCCCTCAAAAGAAGACATGCTAAGTGGCTGGAGTTCATTGAGACATTCCCATATGTAATCAAGTACAAGAAAGGGAAGGAGAACGTGGTAGCTGATGCTTTATCAAGGAGACACGCCCTGATCACTACCATGGACGCTAAGGTACTTGGGTTTGAGCACATCAAAGAACTTTACAAAGATGATCCAGAATTCAGGGAAGCCTTCCAAACATGCGGAAAGGGAGTCTTTCAAGCTTACCATTTGCATGAAGGGTTTCTATTTCGGGATAAGCGGCTTTGTGTCCCTCAGTGCTCAATGAGAGACCTTATACTTCAAGAGGCACACGGTGGAGGTCTTATGGGTCATTTTGGCGTAGACAAGACACTGGCTATTGTAACTGAACACTTCTTTTGGCCACACCTCAAGAGGGACGTAGAGAGACATTGTGCTAGATGTGTCCCTTGCCACAAAGCCAAGTCCAGGTCACATCCTTATGGTTTATACTTACCTTTACCTATTCCTAATGCTCCTTGGGAGGATATTTCTATGGATTTTGTTTTAGGTTTACCCAAGATAAGGCACAAGGACTCAATCTTTGTAGTAGTAGACCGGTTCTCAAAGATGGCTCACTTCATACCATGTGACAAGTCTAATGATGCCACCCAAACTGCTGATCTATTCTTCAAAGAGGTAGTACGTTTACATGGGCTACCAAGGACTATAGTGTCTGACCGAGACACCAAGTTCTTAAGTCATTTCTGGAGGACCTTATGGAAAAAGCTTGGTACCAAACTACTTTTCTCCACAACATGCCATCCACAAACAGATGGACAGACTGAAGTGGTAAACCGAACTCTCTCCACTTTACTTAGAGTTACACTTGGTCGTAATCTTAAGACTTGGCTAGATTGCATACCATTGATTGAATTTGCTTATAACCATGCTGTCCATTCTGCCACTAAGAAATCACCTTTTGAAGTTGTTTATGGTTTTAATCCACTAACCCCTTTGGATCTTAAGCCAATTCCACAAATTGAGCAAGTTAGTCAGGATGGATTAAAGAAAGGTGAAGCTGTTCAAAAGCTACATCAACAGGTCCGAGACAACATCATCAAGAAAACCGAGGAATACAAGAAGAGGGCTGATAAAAGGCGCAAGGAGATGACCTTTGAGCCGGGAGAATGGGTCTGGATACACATGAGGACTGAGAGGTTCCCGCAGAAGAGAAGTTCCAAGCTAGCCCCTAGGGGAGATGGTCCCTTCCGGATCCTAGAAAAGATCAATGACAATGCCTATCGTTTGGAGCTTCCTGCTGAGTTTAACATCTCCCATACGTTTAATGTTGCTGATTTGTCTCCTTATCTTACAGATGATTCAGTTTTGAGGTCAAAACCTCTTGAAGGGGGAGGGAATGATGAGGTCATCGACCAAGACACCCACGACATTGCTCCCATTACTGTCCCTAAGGTTACTGAAGGTCCCATGACACGATCTAAGGAGAGAAGACTTAAGGAAGGGTTCTTACTTGCTGTCCAAGCTATCCTAGAAGACCTTGATGAACCAATCCACAAGACATGTGATGACTTGAGCAATGCCTTTGCGCAACTCAATATCACTCAAGGTAAGCAAGCTAATGAGGGTAGAAATGTCCTTGATGTTGATTATGCAGGAACTAAGGAGGTTCAGGAAGCCTTTCCAGAAATGTCGAATCCGGAAGCCCTTCCAGAAGTTCATGAAGCCTTTCCAGAAATGGTGAATCCGGAAGTCCTTCCAGAAGTGGTGAACCAGAAGATGGTTGAAGATCTAGACGATCCAAGTAAAGAAGGAGAACGAGCCAAGGCCATTCCAAGCGGCAAGAACTTCATCAACATACCAAAGTCGACCAATCACGAACCAAGGGAAGTGTTTACATTATTTATCATATGTGCAGGTAAGATGGGTCAGCCTAGTGGTTCCTAGAGCTCGCCCATCCCAAGACAACCAGGGTTCGAGGCCAAGACACTAGTTTAGGCCTTCTTTTTAATTATTTTATGCAACTTTCCTTTTTGGTCTTAAACCGGGGCATGTTAGTTTGTTTCTCGTTTTGTTTCCTTTTGAACCTTAAGTCCTGTCGTTTTGGAGTCTTTTCTTTTTGCTTGAGTCGACCATTAGGTCATAGCTGACGGACTATTAATAAAGTCCCACATGCAGCTTTGTAAGACACAACTTTTTACCTAGATCAATATATGAGTCAGTTTGCCCCCTAAGCAAGCCGCCATCTCTCTCTTCCTCCTTGTGTGATTCAAGTAGCAAGAGTTCGAACTGTATCAAGGATCTTTCATACTCCTTGTGGTGTTCTTCATTCCATCATCAATCTCATCAACCGATCCAACAAGAGAGAGCGTCAAAGCCAGCTTGTTCGATCCCATCCCACTTGATCACCATCCGGTTAAGTGTCATCCCCATCAACCATATCTTGTTCTTGAGAGAGCGCGTTAAAGCCAGCTCAAGGATCCATCACCACCACCTTCCAAAGGCTCCATCCGAGTCTTATATCATTTTCCGAGTCTTATATCAGACAGGATGACCAATTTCCTATCGAAAACCAAAGCTGCTCAGCTTCAGCATGGTAAGAGGTGGGTGTTACTTTATCTTTGCAGTAAATATAACCAGAGAACATATCCTCTCCATATTCAGTTTGATCATACCTGACATAACTATGAGTTGATATACGTAGATGATCTCACTCAAATTACCCTAGGAGTGAATTACTCTCTCAAATAAGAGGTTCAGATGTAGTATTTAGGGATCGATTTCACGGGGAGCGAAGGCACACAAAAGATAGTAATCCTTAGTGACTAAGCTAGGTTGAAATGGTTTAAATGTAAATTGCAGTTGTGAGCAATGTCTAGTTGCTCAAGAGAATGATTTAGAGTTGTAGGTATTAAGAGAAAGTAGTTAGATTCAAGGTTACTATTCAGTTAATTCAGGATTATAATGCTATAGATGTTTTAATGAGTTGCTTGCATAAACGAAAGAACTTTGACTCTTTAGATTTGCCTAATAACTGTCGTTACTAGACTCGTATATTGATCTGTCTGCCGACAATATCGATCGATGTTTGACAGCTTGTATCGATCGATATGTGTGTCGTCGATCGATTGTTCTATTTGAGTATCGATCGATATAGCTCTAGATCGAATCGAATATGTGTTCACCAAGATCATAGACCGGATCTCGCTTATCCCTAGAGGATCTTAGCTTATGCAAGATGATATCAGGAGAATGATTTATGGATTAAATCATTTCCAAGATCATATTCTAGTTAGTTACTCTAGAATAAGCATTAGGGTTCATCAGGATAATGAGTATACAACTCAACAGTCTATAGTTGGGGCTAATCTCTCATAACTATTTGAACCCTAAATCTAACAAAGAAATCTACTCAGACATGACTGAGTGACTCATAGCATCAAGGTAATAATAGAGATTCATTTAGAAGACCGAACAATCAAGTTCCTCGTGATAACAAATCTCTTTGTATCTTTCTTCTAAACTTAGAATCCTATAACCTTTGATGAGAACATAATTAAGATGAAAAGAATACTTTATTGATAAGTAAGAAATACTAAAACAATGATATGTTGTTAAAGCTTACTTTGCCAAAACACATAGGCAAAGGTATAAATACTGAGTACAATTAGGTTAAAAACTCGTCAGGGGCATTATAGTAATATTGGGACATCTTGGGCTTCAAGTCGATTGAGAATATTCTTCCTTCTTCTGCACGCTCGATATCGATCGATGTTACTATGCGTATATCGATCGATGGAGTATCTCCTCGTCATTTCTTCAAATGCGTCATCGATCGATTACACGGAATGTGTATCGATCGATATGTATCTCTGGATATCGACCTTGATGTCTGATCTTCAAGTCATCTCGGGAAAACTCTTCTTTAAGCTCCAAATGGCACCTAAACGTCACTTTACTCCAAAATGCCCTTGAACCTTAAAACATACCTATAAGACTCCAAAACATAGATATATATATAGTAAAATCATATAAATACCATGAGTAAAAGTGAGTCAAAATCATGGTATATCAACTCCCCCAGACTTAACCTTTTGCTTGTCCTCAAGCAAACACACATGTAGTCTTTAGAAAGAAGTTTGAAAATAGAAGGGACTCAATTTAAATCTTAACCTTAGTATCATCACTTCTACTTTGTTGCAAACCACATCTTATGCCTG
Source organism: Hirschfeldia incana (assembly GCA_026261945.1). NCBI lineage: Eukaryota > Viridiplantae > Streptophyta > Magnoliopsida > Brassicales > Brassicaceae > Hirschfeldia > Hirschfeldia incana. Next base: position 207,185 of record JABCMI010000138.1, on the reverse strand, counting down.
TTAATCACATGAGTACATTATACCATATCCTAGCTTAGCAACCAAATCTCCTAGCCAAACATCTTAACAATCCTATCTGTCTATCCCCTCTACTGATCTCATTTATGCATAAAAATAAAAGTGCAGGCTTTACCTTGGGGATATCGATCAAGAAACACATGGACTCAACTCAAGCAAGTTTCTAAACACACAGGCAAGTCTTCTCTGATCCCTTTCTTCCCTTTTTTATCTCTCTTCTCTGGATCCTCATAGTTTCAAATTTTGATGAACACTGATTGCCACAAAGGCTATCTTTGCGTTATCTCATTGACATATATCTTTGAATAAGCGAATAGTGGGGTCGCAGGAATCACTCCTACCCCTCGCTTTGATCAATCTTTTAAAATAGAATAATGGGGTCGCATGAATCACTCATACCCATCTACTTCTCAAGATATCATATCACATCTTTATACAAATAATTTCTCTCTTTCCCTAGGATGCTGAAGAGAGAGAAGGAAGGGAATCAGAAGCACACAGACTATTACCTTCCAGACTTGCAGGAGGATTCCGATCCCTTGTATACCAAGCCCAAGACAAGCAATAGATTGTCAGGTTAGGTTGGAGATCAGCTTTGGTTCTTCCAAACAATCATGAGAAGTGTTGTCATAAGTGACGGTTGATCCACTTTAGCATCTATAGTACTTTCTGCAATTAACAGATCTAAGAATGGTGCTAAAGAGTGGTTAGATAAAAAAAATTTTTTTGAAAAATATCCTAGTCCCTTTCTTGACTCAATAAAACCAATTTTGAAAACATTTTGGTGAAATCAAAAAGGTAAGGTAGCATCAGTAATCTCCCCCCCAGACTTAAATCATACACTGTCCTCAGTGTATAACAGTCGGATTAGGGCATAAATAAATCATAAGTAATGTACTGATATCGAAAATTAGAACGATATACATGACCGATGAGACGTATCGATCGACAGTGAGTCGTCTATGTCGATCGATGAGGATAGGAATATGTCGAGCGATGTCGACAGGATCGTATCAGTCGATAGGAATGGTAATCGTCTATAATCTGAAAAACTTAAAAACAAAAACGAAAAACAAAAAATAAAAACATAAATCAGATTTAACTAAGTAAGAAAATACCAAACAGTGGGTTGCCTCCCACTCAGCGCTTTATTATAGTCTTTTAGCTTGACTATGGTAGTATTGAGGCTAGTGAGTTGAGTTCATGACACTTGCTGAGTAGCAAACCTCATCCTTGTTCTCTCCTTGTTTCTCTCCAAACCAAGTGGTGAAGAAGCTTCTTGTAGCTTTATCTCCTCTGGTTAGTTTCTCCCTTAATTCATTGACCTCGTTGCGCAGATGCTCTAGACCTTCTGCATTGCTCTCAATGTAGAATTGGTGGTTTCTGAATGTTGGATAAGTGTGTTGGGATAGATCACCGAGTTCTTCTTGTATGTCATTGAGTCTCTCAAATGTTCTCCTTCGTACCATGAGCTTATCAATCGATCTCGGGTAGTCCATATCGATCGACACTGGTGTAGGTCTGTCGGTCGATGTCCTTTCTGGTATATCGGTCGATGCTAATGGTGCTGGTCTATCCGCGAGTTGTCTGGAGATGATCTTGATTTCCTTCTGAATGTTCTCTATTGTGTTCTCCATGCTCTTTATGTCGCTTTGCACTGGAAACCATAATTCCTTAAAGCTTTGGTAGGACGAATCTCCAACCTCTTGGATCATGGGGAAGAGATCTTGAACTGTCTTCTCCATATAAGCTTTGGTGCAGAACTCACTGTAGTTCATATTGGGCGATGGAATCGGTGTCGTATCGGTCGATGCTGAGCGTCTGTAATCCTTGCAGAGTTCTCGCAATGTATCTTCAACCTCCTGTAGTCGACTTTCAATTGGTGGGATCATCTCATCAGTTATTTTCTTCTTGCTGGTGTAGAAGGATTTCATCGTTTGGTGTGTGTGGTGTAGAGCCTTGATGATGTGATCCATGGTATCTGCCATTGTTGATGTGCGCTCCTTGAATGAGGTGAAGTTTTTGTTGAGTTGCTGATATTTGTCTTTTAGATCCTTGGTGGTGGTTGCCTCTTCTCTTCTGATGTCGTGATAGATGTTTCTGATGAGGTTAGTGATGTCTTCTTTGATGTAGGTGTTCTGCAAACGTCTATCGTTCGATGCGCGTAGGTCTACATCGATCGACGGTGTATGATCAGCATTGGTCGATGGATTGTGTCCAGCATCGGTCGATGGCTTCCTGTAGGTTTCCAACTTCCAGCGGAGAGTGGATACTTCTTCTTCTAGGGCGTCCTTCTTCTGTTGTTGAAGGTCATAAGCGCTCTGAATCCAGTCAATTTCATATTGGAGTTCGGATCGGACCTTCTCGATTTCATGTGGATAGTTAGAGGTTTGTGTTGGGGTCAAAAACGGTTCTCTCGAAATCAACGGCTAAAACTATTTATCATGTGCGGACTTTCCATAAAACAAGCGTCGAAAGCAAGACAAGTCGTATAGCTTAAAGAACCTATGTTAAAGTCGATCGTTCTTGATTTACACGATAAACTTTACGAGAAAACCAAATAAGATTTAGTCGGAAAACTTCGATGATACAATCAACAAGAACCGAGAGACATTAGGTCCGTAGCTAAGATGACACGACCATACGAAAGTATACGGAAGAAACGGGAAGTAATCTAAGTTTGGACAGGCCGAACGACAAAGAATCCGCCTTGAAACTTCAAAGAGTCTGTTCTCTCAAACCGTGAGGACCCAGAAAACGAGCAAGATATCAAATCGAAGCCCTCTCCGAGACGCACGCGCTGCCTCTAGGCGCCGGGCGCCTAGCGCCCGTGCTGCCTCTAGGCGCCGGGCGCCTAGCGCCCGTGCTGCCTCTAGGCGCCGGGCGCCTAGCGCTCGTGCTGCCTCTAGGTGCCGGGCGCCTAGCGCTGCCTCTAGGCGCCGGGGGCCTAGCGCCCGTGCTGTCTTTAGGCGTCGGGCGCCTAGCGCCCGTGCTGCCTCTAGGCGCCGGGCGCCTAGCGTCCGTGCTGGCTCGGGTGCTCGAGCGACAATCTTCCGTGCACAAGTTCCAGACCCGGCCGTCAGTAATCTGTACTTTAAGTCTTTCCCGAGTCCTCGCGGAATGAATCATTGGGATTCCGCATACAAAACTCCCGTTCTTACTCTGAACTAGAAACCGTCGGAAACACTTCGGAAACTCGTAAAATATCAACGAAAAGGAAGATCTTAAATTATTCATACGAAACGATGATGGTTATCTAGGACACCACACATCCCAATTCTACGAAGGATTGAAGATCTTCCGAAGAAATCGTAGAAAACAGCGGAAGTCCTAGAAACGGCCCGAAAGGGACCAAATGCGATCGGACAACCCATTTACGATTATTTAAGATAGATACGACGATTTACGTTTATCTTTGCGGAACACGATAAATGCTAAATTTCCGGAAGGATAAATGTCAAGTATCCCGAAGATAAATGTCAAGTTTCCCGAAAAACATGAAGGCCGACGAAAATGGAAAAAGCCCGCCTTGCGGCCCAGAAAGAGAATAAACCGTCATAAGAAGGAGTATATAAAGGAGCTTTGGGAGAGGAAGAAAGGGAGAGCGAAAATCATTGAGAGACTTAGAGAGCAGACCCGAGATTTTAGACTGAGGTAACTTAGAACTTAGGTGGTTAGACTAGCAAGGCATGGCCTAGGACGTCTGGCCGCCTCTCGTTCTACCTTCATCTTGTCCGCAGACTTCTGTTCTTTCGGAAGAAACTAACAATCCTTTTACTCAGAGTTCCGCACATAGAAACCCTAGGCGTTATTCTCGACACGCCCGTTTCTATGACAAACGCTCGTACTAGACGAAATTCGTCAGGCAGTTCGATCTCTTGTTCAAATCTTTCTAACTGAACTACGTCCGACTTGATCCTCGAAAGGGGTACGTAGGCAGCCTTTCTCAAGGTCCAGTCCCAACTCTTAACAAAACCTTTTTTGTACGATTTTCGTCTTTTGTTATCTTTCCATATCTTCCGCACTTGTTCGGTCACTTGTCGTTGGCTGTCGCAGAGAATCCGGGCCTTCAGGGAAAGTCGGGTTAACTTGGCTTTCCTCCATTTTTACTTAATCAAAATCGACAGTGCGAATTTCGGTTCCCACAGTTTGCCAGATGTAAGGACTCTTAGCTTCATAGATCATTCTTTGGACTTCAGCTGCTGTGTAGAGCTTCTCTGTAGGTTACGCCTTGTTGAAGTGATCTGCATGTATGGGTAAACAAAAGCAAGACCAATCAAATAGTGATGCTCTATTAAGTAATTCCTTTATGGCTTCCTTTGAAACATGGATGATGTCTCCATTGACTCCTCTAGCATACCCAGATTCATCTCTGTAAACTCCAAATTCCTTTTTCTTCTTCCAGAAGAAGCGGCGAATGCCAAATTTGAAAGCTCGTCTGCCCATCTCACGGTGCTTATCGAACGATAGACCGTTGTGTCAATTGATCGATATGTGCTGAAATTCTGAATCCTCCGAGTTGATATGATCAGTTATAGCTCCGTCTTGATTGGATATTGTGGTTGTGCTGATATGCTGACGGTGCTGATGGACAGGATTGTGAGGTAGTTGGCTGAAGAGGTTTAGTGATCCATTGGCGGTCTGAAGGATGTCTCATATGTCCTTCTTTGTGATTGGGATGATTCTCCCATCCATTGCTCGTGCATTGCCTTCTGGATCTCTGAAAATACCAAACTCATCCGGAGTTAGATAACCAAAATCAATATTATTTACTTGTACCTCGGATGGTGTAGCGGTAGTATCGGGCGATGCTGTATAAGGGGCATCGGTCGATGTGAGCTGACGGTTGTCGATCTATTGTTGTTGAAATGTATCGGTCGATGGGACTTCCTAATGCTGGATTGCATATTGCAGTGGAATTGCCTCTACTGCAAAACTCTCGTTATAGTCGCTTTCCCAACTTCAAATTGAGTAGTCTCCGTCTCTTATATCCTTACATGGTGTGTAAATGGATATAAAGTCGATAGGATCGCTTGATGGTTGATAGGGTCGTTTGAGCGATCTTCTTGGTGGTGTATCGGTCGATGAAGGCTGGTCTCTATCGGTCGATGCGTTGAATCTGAAGGTGTGGTAAGTGTGTCCATCTTCTTCTTCACGAATGAATCTGTACTCTATAGCTCGTTCTTCCTCGTAATCTTCATCATATTCCTCCTCTAAAGGTATGTAGTCGTCTGGTTCCGAGGTAGCTGGCTCGAAATCTCTATCTGGGAACTCCACAATAATTATGTTTGTTGAAGCCAAAGTTTCAGCGTTGTTCCTCCAAAAAGTCTGTCTATCGATCGATGTGGTGTTGGCTACGTCGGTCGATGAGATGGTACGGGTATCGGGCGATGGGATGTTACTCTCATCGGTCGATGTGACTGGATCGGTTTCGTACTCAGCCGTGGAATCGTACTCATGGGAACAGAAGCATGCTGCTACGACGTTTGTGGTCTCCTTCCTTGGTAACTTGACGACCAGGACTGGATCATAGAGGGTGGTGGAATCTATTAGGGTTAGGCAGAGCTTGTTGAACTTTAGGTCACAAACGGCTCCGACGGTGGCTAGGAAAGCTCTTCCAAGCAGTAGGGATGTTTTGAAGTTTAGCTTGACATCCAGGACGTGGAAGTCTGTAGGGATGATGGCATCTCTAATATGTACCTCAAGATTTCGAATTATGCCTCCAGAGTTCTGTTGAGAACAATCCACAAAGATGAATGTCTCATCAGTAGGCTCTATCTTCAGATGTAGGTGGTATGCCATGATCTTAGGTATGATGCTGACTCCTGATCCTGTATCAGACAGGGCACGAGGGAATTCAATGCCCCTGATGGAACATGGTACTGTGAACTTCCCTGGATCGCTCCTCTTTATTAGTGTGATCCTCTTCTTCAAGCTGTCACGAACTTGGTGAAACATCCTCTTGATGTCTTCTTCTGTCTCCTTGGTCTCTCTGAAGAACATCCACAATCTGTGTGAAAAGTAGGCTTCTTCAAAGGGTTTCTCTGCAGGGATCCTTAGAACTCGTTTTCTGAAGTTTTTCATCTCTGCTTCATTAGCTACCCTTTTAAGGTGTTTGGCAATCTTCTCTTTCCTTTTTCGTAGAACTCTTCTTAGGTTTTCCTTTTCTGGCTCCATGGGTTCAATGATGTCCGTGGGTTTCTTCAATATGGCTGTAGGAAGGGATTTGGAAACTTTAGACTGCTCCCGGAGTGCATTAAGTCGTGCTACATCGATCTTTGGTAGTTGCACTCGGCGGTGGGGGATAGTATATCGATCGATGGCAACTGCGGTGTGTCGGTCGATACTAATATCTCCGGATCGGTCGATGGAAAGGTCTCTGTATCGATCGATGGGGTCTGAAGTTCGGTCGACGTCCATACGGGTGGGCAGTTGTGGGTGTTTGGCTGCAAAGGCTCCGTGTGACATGATCTTGATCGAATTGCACTCGTTGGAGGGTGCCTCGAAGTCTATCGATCGATATTCGTCAAAGTTTATCGATCGCTTTGCTTTTGGCGATATCGATCGATGTCGAGCTGATGATGTCGATCGATATGAAGCAAATCCGGCTTCGGGCGAGGCTTCATCTGTCGAATTGCGCAGCTTATCCTGTGTAACTTTCTCCCAAAAATCATCATCTATGATAGCATTGACGAGGTGGTGAGTAGTAGGCTCTCCTGGTGCTCTTGCCAAGGCCTCTTGTTTCTTCAAAGCTTCTCCTGTCTGAACTACCTGAGTCTCCACTTTCTTCACATAGGTATTCAAAGTATCAAGCTTTGAGTTCAGAGTAGTGTAGACAGAGTCAATCTTCCCATTGAAATCCACCTGGAGCTTCTGTTGTGTCTCTAGAATTCTTTCTAGCATTTCTTCTAGTTTGCTTTCCTGGGTGGGTGGGGTGGATTGGTGTAGAATGAGTTTTCGTAACTCCTGGTGTTGTTGGGATTGCTGCTGTTGTAGGAAGGTTTCTGCGAACTGTAGTTGCTCCTCTGTCCTGAAAAGTTTATGTTTCCTCTTAGGTTTCCAGATCTCTGAAATCTAGCTCCACTGATACAGTTCACATCTTCGTCTATTTGTTCATCTGCGGTTTTTGCATCCTCAACTGAGCAATTCTGCTTGTTAAGTAGCCTCTGAACATTATCCAGCTGTGATTGGAACTCATTAATCTGTTCCTTTCCAAGGAATGATACAGATTTTGCTTTGATAGTGTTCTTCGTTCTGTTACTTGAAGCTAATTTATCAATTAACTTCACAGCGTCTTGTGGATTCCTTGTGCTGAAATTTCCTTTACTAGCAGTATCTAGAGCCATCTGATACTTCAGAGCAATGCCTTTGTAGAAGGTGCAGAGTAGTTGCACGTTGTTGAATCCATGATGTGGGCAGTCGCGCTGGTAGGACTTGAATCTGTTCCAGGTATCTTTGAAAGATTTTCCAGGTTCCTGAGTGAATGTAGCAATTTTCCTTCTCCAGTCCTCAGCACGTGACTCATCAAAGAAGTTACGCAGGAATGCGTTTTTGATGTCTTTCCAGGTAGTGAGAGAACCTGGTGGTAGTTGTCGCAGCCACTGCAAAGCTTCTCCTGATAGAGAGTATTTGAAAAGCTTGCAGAAAAGATAGTCTTCAGGGACTCCGTTGGCTTTGATGGAAGATATAATATATTCGTATCTTTCCAGATGGTCCATAGGATGCTCATGAGATAACCCACAGAAGGGTATCTGTCCTACGAGGCTGTAGTACTGCGGCTTGAGCTCGAAATCTCCTCTCTGAATAGCAGGAGGGCGGATGGATGATCGGTTGGTATAGAACTGATCTGGACGGTTGTAATCAGCCAAGGTTCTAGCTCTGTTGGCTTCATTTGCAGGTTGGATGAAGTCTGTAGTGTCTTGCTCAGGAATGATTTCCTTTTGAGCATTCAGCTTCTGACCTGCTGAGTTACGCAGGTGACCATCTTGATCACGCAGGTCTCCATTCTCATCGGTTCTGAGAATAATAGGCGCTACCATAACTCGTCGGGTGGTATCGATCGATGTTAGGTGATCTATATCGATTGATGTCGGATGAAGAGTATCGGTCGACGGTCGGTTGTCGAGCGATGAAGTGCGGCGAGTATCGGTCGACAAAGAAGGTGTCTCGGTCGACTGTGGTAGAAAAGTATCGGTCGACAAACTGGTGTTGATGTCGATCGATGTCGGTGTATCGGTCGACAAAGAAGGGTCAATGTCGATCGATGTGGAACGTAAATTCTTGTGGATGCTACGCTCCAAACTGTGGGGGTCTTCTGAGTACACAAGTTGATGATTCTTGTTGCTTCTGATATTGCTGGGCATGTACCTGAAAAACAAGAAAAAAATTTTGTGTCAGAAGGTGAATTAGCAGAAATTAAATAACCTAGACCTAATCAGATTAAATCTAATGGCGATCTTAGCTCCCCGGCAACGGTGCCAAATTTGATCTCACTCCAATTACCCTAAGAGTGAATTACTCTCTCAAATAAGAGGTTCAGATGTAGTACTTAGGGATCGATTTCACGGGGAGCGAAGACACACAAAAGATAGTAATCCTTAGTGACTAAGCTAGGTTGAAATGGTTTAAATGTAAATTGCAGTTGTGAGCAATGTCTAGTTGCTCAAGAGAATGATTTAGAGTTGTAGGTATTAAGAGAAAGTAGTTAGATTCAAGGTTACTATTCAGTTAATTCAGGATTATAATGCTATAGATGTTTTAATGAGTTGCTTGCATATACTAAAGAACTTTGACTCTTTAGATTTGCCTAATAACTGTCGTTACTATACTCGTCTATTGATCTGTCCGCCGACAACATCGATCGATGTTTGACAACTTGTATCGATCGATATGTGTGTCGTCGATCGATTACTCTATTTGAGTATCGATCGATATAGCTCTAGATCGAATCGAATATGTGTTCACCAAGATCATAGACCGGCTCTCGCTTATCCCTAGAGGATCTTAGCTTATGCAAGATGATATCAGGAGAATGATTTATGGATTAAATCATTTCCAAGATCATATTCTAGTTAGCTACTCTAGAATAAGCATTAGGGTTCATCGGGATAATGAGTATACAACTCAACAGTCTATAGTTGGGGCTAATCCCTCATAACTATTTGAACCATAAATCTAACAAAGGAATCTACTCAGACATGACTGAGTGACTCATAGCATCAAGGTAATAATAAAGATTCATTTAGAAGACCGAACAATCAAGTTCCTCGTGATAACAAATCTCTTTGTATCTTTCTTCTAAACTTAGAATCCTATAACCTTTAATGAGAACATAATTAAGATGAAAAGAATATTTTATTGATAAGTAAGAAATACTAAAACAATGATATGTTGTTAAAGCTTACTTTGCCAAAACACATAGGCAAAGGTATAAATACTGAGTACAATTAGGTTAAAAACTCATCAGGGGCATTATAGTAATATTGGGACATCTTGGGCTTCACGTCGATTGAGAATATTCTTCCTTCTTCTGCACGCTCGATATCGATCGATGTTACTATGCGTACATCGATCGATGGAGTATCTTATCGTCATTTCTTCAAATGCGTCATCGATCGATTACACGGAATGTGTATCGATCGATATGTATCTCTGGATATCGACCTTGATGTCTGATCTTCAAGTCATCTCGGGAAAACTCTCCTTTAAGCTCCAAATGGCACCTAAAACGTCATTTTACTCCAAAATGCCCTTGAACCTGAAAACATACCTAAAAGACTCCAAAACATAGATATATATAGTAAAATCATATAAATACCATGAGTAAAAGTGGGTCAAAATCATGGTATATCAGTAGAATACTTTATTTGCTTAGGGAAGTTCTTTGGATTGTTCTTTCAAGTCATCATCTCGGCTACCCCTATTTTATAATGCCAAATCTCCTATGCCCTCCTAGAATCTCCTATGCCCCTATTTCATAATTCTTTTTTTTGATCAAAACCCAAATACCAAAATTAAATCATTCCTGGTCATCAAAACTAAACCCTAACCCCTCTTTTGGATTAGTGAACCCATGGGTAAGTATTTAAATTCTATACCTTTCAAATTAGAAAAAAAAATATTTTAAAATTGTTTTTAATCATGTTTTAATGATTTTTTTTGAAAATATTGAAAAAAACGTTTTTTGAATTTTTGAAACATTTTTATCAAATTCTATAAATCAAATAACAAATTTTCACGTTTTCAGTTTAATTTTATGATTTCCCGTTTCACATATAAAATTAAAAGAAAAGAAATGTCCTTTTGAAATTGTGTTATGAGATATAGGGATTTGCAGAAGATGGTTCAAGCATTGCCACAATACAGTGAACAAATTGACAAGCTATCACTTCATGTAGAGGTGCTTCTGTTGTTCTGTGCAACGCTCCCTTGTGTTTTCTTGTTGCGTCCACCTCCATTTCAAAAGTGAAATGCCTCTAGTTTGTATCCCTTATTCAAACCCTTAATCTTTGGATAGTGCTACACGCTGTTGTTCTGTTAGTATACATCATTTAATTGACATTTCACAGGATTTAGTGTCGGAAGAACTGTCTGCAGATGGCCAGATTAATCACTAATTCATATAACTCTTTTCTTATGGTTGCAGATTGCAAGGAAAATCAACGACCTTATCAGAGAGCAGGGACTTAGGGAGCTTGGACAACTTGAACAAGACCTTGTTTTTGGCGATGCTGGAATGAAGGATGTGATTAAATATTTGAGTACTCAAGAGGTTTTGAATCTAGTTGATTTGCTGTAGTATTTCATGAGACATTGAGCTGTCGAGCTTTATGTAATTTTAAAACTCATGTACAGGAGGCAAGTCGTGAAGGCAAGTTACGCCTGTTGATGATCCTCGCAACAATTTACCCTGAAAAGTTTGAAGGTGAAAAGGGTCAAAATCTAATGAAGGTACTTGGGGATGTAAATGTTCTAGATCTTTTTTTTTTTGTTCCCATCAACTCCATCTAAGGCTTTATTGTACTCTTTTTTATTTTCTCTAGCTGGCAAAACTCTCATCTGATGACATGAGCGCTGTAAATAATATGAGATTACTTGGTTCAGCCGTCGGTGCCAAAAAGAATACTCCACGAGGTTTCACCTTGAAGTTTGATCTTCACAAGGTAACATTTTCTCTCTGAATGTTCCATCTATTTATTGACATGTGTGTGGAGTTTCCTAACATTATTTGTTAATGGCTGCAGAAGAAACGAGCTGTAAGGAAAGAGCGTCAAGAGGAAGCAGCATGGCAGTTATCTCGATTCTACCCCATGATTGAGGTTCACTGAGTTCATTTTTAAAAGCATTAGGCAAGATTCATGTGTTGAGTGTTCTTTGATATCTGGAATTTGGCAGGAACTCATCGAGAAACTAAGCAAAGGGGAATTGCCAAAAGAGGATTACCCATGTATGAACGACCCAAGCCCAAGTTTCCACGGATCAACGTCACATTCTTCATCAGCAGCAAGTAGTAGTCAAGGTCAAGCTGCTCAGTCCATGAGATCAAGACGCACACCAACATGGGCTAAACCACGAGGGTCTGATGATGGATATTCAAGGTAAAACTGTTTTTTTTCAACACAATCCCAATATCAATCCAAAATGAATACAAACGTGTCTTAAAGATTGTTTGATTCTTGCAGTGACTCGGTGTTGAGACATTCGTCTAGTGACTTCAAGAAGATGGGACAACGAATATTTGTGTTTATCGTTGGTGGAGCGACAAGATCAGAGGTAAGAGGCCAAGAAAAGAAAGTCAACCCATAGAATTAGAGGATATATGATCATCTTTTCTTACTTATTCTAATTGTTTTTCTCAGTTAAAAGTGTGCCACAAACTAACCACGAAACTGAAAAGAGAAGTAATCTTAGGGTCCACAAGCCTCGACGATCCTCCACAGTTCATAACGGTAAGCCACATACTTGACACTCCGAGATTTGACAAACTATGCATCACCCTCTCAATCTCTTCTTGTGTCGCTATAGAAACTGAAGCTTCTGACTGCAAACGAGTTATCTATAGACGATCTTCAAATATGAGAATCAGGATCTCAAAGTCAAATCCTCTGGTCTCCCAATCTAATTTGTAACCAAGTTAAAAGACATGAAAGAAAAAAGGATAAAAGTCATCAGATTATGAGATCACTGACTCTTAAATTTACACTTATTTTTTGGAGTCTATAAATGTAAAGCAGCTCAAGTTAAAATATGTCAAAGTAGAACAATTGCGTTCACAAGTGTTCACCGGTGTGTTCTCAAAAAAAAAAGAAAAAAGTTTTCACCGGTGTACTACTATACACCACGCATATAATATGCGGAGACGGTACAATTGCGTTCAGAAGAGTTCTTCGAGACCTGCTGATTCCGAGTATCATTTCTATGTTTTGGTATTCTCTTTTATATTCCTCACTATATGTTTGCACATAATCCGACGAATGTAGAAACCAATGACATACCTACCAGATCTTATTCTCTGATTCGATTCAGTCGTTGAAGTTTTTCAGAATGACAACCATGACCACTGAACAGAATATTCTCCTGCATGGACTGAATCCAATTAATTTTTTTTTTCAGACCTGATGACAGCTATGCCTAGCACTGCATGGAATCATTGTCTTATATACCTGATTTGTAATCTATCAATTTTATGGGGTTACAAAATCTGATAGCTAAGGAATTAGAAACAATTAGTTATATATATTTGTTTTAGGATTTTATTCATTTTGTTATCCAAATTCAAAGAAAGTTGATTTATACTTGTCATTTGAATAGTTCTGGTTAAGAGAATTTTTTTTTTCAATAGTGAACACTGCATTTTAAAGAATTATAAACTCTTATAAATCTCTGGATATGTTTCAGGATATTATAGATGATATATACAACTCAACAATCTACAAGGTTTTATAAAGAATCATATATGTTTTCACTCAGGTTGGATTTTAAGGAAAAGTTTGTCATCAATCTATTTTTTTTAAAAAAAATTTAGGTTCTTATTTTTGTGGACAGTAATATTATTTTAGCCCAAATAGAAAAAAAAAACAAGTAAATTGACTGAAATTAACTAAGCACAATAAAAAGACAAAAGTACACTGATTTTATTCACCCTTGTATTTTGATTCACATTTATGTTATTCATTATTATAAAAATGCAAAAAAAAAAACGAAACACACATTTCAATTTATTTATATGTCAGCTTCAATACTTTATTATAAGGCTCCCTATCAAATATTACAGTGTTAATTCTATTAAAATTAGGATTAGTTAGTTTATAGTGGCAAAAGGTGTAATTAATGAGAAGCATGCTAACATGTGGGCACTAGTCGAATTTAAATGAGATGATCACCAACCCTCCTGAATGTTTCGGCGGGATCCCCGGCTATGCTCCGGTGGACCCATAACATGTACTCTTTCCAAAAATCTGATAGCTAAGGAATTAGAAACAATTAGTTATATATATTTGTTTTAGGATTTTATTCATTTTGTTATCCAAATTCAAAGAAAGTTGATTTATACTTGTCATTTGAATGGTTCTGGTTAAGAGAAAGTTTTTTTCAATACTGAACACTGCATTTTAAAGAATTATAAACTCTTATAAATCTCTGTATTTCAGGATATTGTTGATGATATATACAACTCAACAATCTACAAGGGTTTATAAAGAACTAGATATGAGCCCGTTGCGTTGCAACGGTCATTTTTTTGATATTTTAATTTAATAAAAACATAAAATAATAAATTATTTTATTATAATTTTATAATTGTTTTTTACATAAGTTGTGAAGATTTATTTTATAGTTAAAAACAGTTGTTCTACATAAGTTTAAGTTAATACATGTATTTTATATATCATGGTTTATAGACAAATTGCTTTCAAATTTGTACTTAGATTATAGAAAAACTATATATTTTCTTATGAAAAAAAATTGAAAGTCAAATAACACCAATTGAGTCAATTACATATGTAAAAAAGCTTCTTAAATGCATTGTACACAACAACAACAACTCAGCAGTCAGGTACCCAAACTTCACTGATGCTGGTGTCAAATATACCGCCATTGGTAAAAAGCTAACGATTACATATCATATTTTTTCAAATATCTTTCGGTTAAGATTTATGCTTTAATAATTAGTAATCTTATATATATATAAGTAATCTTATATTTGATGTGAATAATTGTAGTTTCTTTTGGGTTTATGATTTCTTAAAAAGAAAATTAACTATTTAAATAAGAAATTTGACTATTTATAAAAATTATTTGAAATTATTATTCTACAAATATTTTTTTGATTAGGATTTGAAGAAATAAAAACTACTATTAAAAAATATTTTACAATTTTCTTCTGTTCAAGATTATTACAGAGAAGAACAACTACTATCAAATATTTTTTACAATTTTATTTTATTATTGTAGATTATTTTGGTTTGTGAGTTTTCTTAAAAGGAAATCAACTATTTATATAAGAAATTTTATTATTTATAAAAATCTATTTGAAATAATTATTCTACAAATATTTCTTTTGATTAGGATTTGAAGAAAGTAAAACTACTATTAAACATTCTTTTACAATTTTCTTCTGTTCAAGATTATAGAAAAGGACAACTACTATCAAATATTTTTTACAATTATATTTTCTTTAGAAATTAAGAAAAGTAAAATTAGTATTAAATAAATTATTTGAATTTTTTTTTAGTTTCAAATTTAAAAATAAAAAGTGAAAAATAGTATTAAACAATTTTAAAATTACTTTAAAAGTCCTCTCTTATCAAATACAAATTTTCCTTATTAAATTTATATAGTAATTTTCCTTTTTCAAAGAATCTGGTCATAAACATGATATTATAATTTATTTAATTAACAAATACAAAATTTTCCTTTTATTTTTTCAGATATTTTCCTTATTTAATTTTTGTTGGTAATGAACATGATATTATAACTTATTTAATTAAAATGGTATCAATACAAATAATATGAAAAATTTATTAAAATTATCTAAAATAAATGATTATAATTATGATAAAACCAAAACATATTTGTAAAATTTCAAATAAATGATTATATAGTAATTTTCGTTTTGTATTATAGCCAAAAAATGAAAAAAAAAATTATATGCTAATTTTAGTGTTTCATAATTATTTTTTATTATCTAAATATATATTTTTAATCATTATATATTTAAATACATGTTAAACTATTTGAAGAAAAATTACTATCAAATAATATTTTGTTTAGGAATTTAAAAATGTAAACATTACTATTAATGATATTTATAGTTACTTTTTAACAAAAAAATATTTTTGTTATTATCTTAATATATATGTTTTTAATTATGAGATAAATTAACACATGTCATAATCTTAGATATATAATCGCCATGTGTCGCAATCATGTTAATTAGTAACTTTGAAAACTAAGCTTTATATAATAAGATCATATACGTTTTCACTCAGGTTGGATTTTAAGGAAAAGTTTGTCGATCTATTTTTTAAAAAAAATTTAGGTTTTTATTTTAATGGACAGTTATATTATTTTAGCCCAAATAGAAAAAAAACAAGTAAACAGGATATTAAGTTCAATTGACCGAAATTAACTAAGCACAATAAAAAGACAAAAGTGCACTGATTTTTACTCATCCTTGTATTTTGATCCACATTTATGTTATTCATTATTATAAAAATGGAAAAACACACTTTTCAATATTTTATTTATATGTCAACTTCAATACTTTATTATAAGGCTCCCTATCAAATATTAAAGTGTTATTCTATTAAAGAAAAAAAACAACAGAGCAAAAATATAAAAAAAAATATTTCAAAGATATCATTGTGGAGCATCATATTTATTCATCATATTTAACCAGAACGTTAACAATGAACTCGGCAAAAGCAATACATATGTGTTTTTGACCCATAACATTCACTTCCTTTAGCTCTGAGTTTCTCAACGCACTTAGCTTGGCACTCAGAATCAACACACACACCATTTTTGCTTAAAGGGAGTTCTTGATACTTACACAATTTTTGTTTCGCATCTGCCATCATTCCTGCTGGATATAAAATTTCAGATCTTTTAGTCAAAATGAAAAAAGAAAAATACTAATTTTCTCTTTCTCTGGAATATTATTATTTTTAAATAAAATTTATTTATGAAACAAAAAAATACTGATTTGAATTTTTTTATATAAAATAACTACTACCAATAGAAAAAGAGAGATTGAAGTAAAGAAAAAAAAAGCGTATATATGATTTAAGATATATATATATATATATATATATATATATATATATATATATATATATATATATGGGTGTGATTTAATCAGCAAAGTAATTTTCTTTCGGTGAAGATAGACTCTGAATAATTTCTGAATATTACTGATAGGTGAGAGTAACATATAAATATTTTTTAAATTATTTTCTAATTTTAAAAAGTAAAATATTACTACAAAAATGTACAAATATAATGAAATATAATTTAAATTACTTAAAAGGTCATTAATAGTTATGAAAAACAAATGTTACCAATTTTGTAAGTTCTTAAAAACCAACTGAAAGATAGATGATAAAAATTAGAAATATGTGGGAACTTTTCTATATTATAGATCTTCATAAATTATAAACACCATATATATATATATAAAAAATCCTCTAAATTTTGTTTTATAATTTTTTTTATGAATGTTATGAAATTTACATAAAAGAGGTACTTGAAATAACAACTTCTATGTTATATCAATTATGATGTACTTTACACAATATAGCCAGAATTATATTTTAAAAATATCAAAGTCATATATTCAAGTTCAGTTTATTTTATAAACGATTATATGTAATATTTTAAGATAAATTTAAAATATAAACACAAACCTAGCACAAGAATGATGAAGATAGTCAAGACTATAAACGATAGTTGAGGGGATTTCCTCATCATATATGAAAAAGTGAATTGATAATGGTTTTAAAATCTAAAAGGAAAGGTAATATATTTTTGTTTTGGCAACATGCATATATATATATATATATATATATATAGCTAAGATAGATAAATTAAGAAATTCAATTTATTATGTTCCGCTTTATCCGAATCTAATTTTCAAAAAATTCCAATTTTTTGCTCATCTAATATGGGAAAGCTTTAGACTCGTTCGCTTATGTTTCTATAAATAAACAAAATGGTAAATTTCATGTGCGTAAAGCTATTATATTGTCAAAACTGTTATTTTGTGGTAGTTTGGAAAATTGTGGAATGATATGCACACTATAATTTAATTGTGGGAATCAAAATTTTGAGAAATTAAACAATAAATTTGCGGTAGATAAAAATTTGAGATGTTTAATTAATCACTATTAGATTTTGACACGTTACTGTCTTTTTGAACTTTTAAAATGTATTGTATGTGTTCACTGTACATAAATATTATGATATTAGTATTGGATTATTTTATTTTTTTCTGCATTAGTATTGGATTATTTATTTTTGCATGTTATCTATATTATTAAAATAGAAGTACACTTAGAAATTACCCCTTAGTTTTCAATATTATTTACACTACCATGCCACTGAGAATTAAATTAAACTATCTATATTAATGTTAGTCTTTTTCAGTTTGAGTTATGTGGGTTTCCATAAATACAAGTTGCCAAATAATTACATTTGACTGCCATTGATTTTAAAATCTATCCTTTTAGAATTTTCCTAAATCACCTTAAACAAATTGACGTCCTTTATCCTAAAATAACTTGTAACTAAATTGAATGTACTGTATTATGTGATTTATTTACCAATTTGTATTTCGTATGTGTATCACGTTTAAAACCTACACTCCATTATATATTAATAATTCTAATCTGAATCGGCCATACCAAATAATTTTGGTGTGAAATTTATAAATATCCTTCGAATATGGTATATTCAGAGTATCTGCTAAAAATATATGTAGATTTTAAAAATAAACTATTTTCGTCAACCTAAGATCACGCTATTACTCAATACCACACCAAAAACCACACATGCACTAACTATAAGATCGATCTTCCAAATCTCAAATTTATTCCAAGATTTATCCTTAAGTTCAAAAATCTAGCCATCTAGGTATACTTGATAGACACCCTAATAATTAATTTTTTACCCATCTATAAATAAGAGCATCTCATTACAAGCTATAGAAATAAACAACAACGCAATATTATGTATTGAATAGAAATAAATTCTAAATATGGTTATATATTTTATGAATTTATAAATTTATTTTATTTGTTTTTAAGGGATGATAAGATTTTGGAATTGGAAAAAATTATGACCCACACCAATATTATTTTAGTTAGGAGATTTAAAATTTATATCAGAATATTTTATTAACTTTTACTTATAGTTTTTATTATAACTGCAAAAACTAAATTTCAAACTAAATTTATGTTTAAATATTACAAACACATAATTTAATAGAAACAAAAAAAAACTAAAAACATAAAATAAATACCCGCCCGGTCGGGCGGGTCAAGGTCTAGTTTTGTTTTAATACAACAGTACTGAATGTTGTTTTGTATCTTCGGACTTTTAGCACATAATTTTTTAGTAATACAATAAGTAATTATTGGAATTGTTATTTATTTTGATGTTAATTTTACACCATTCATGTACATCAAAATTCAAAATTTTGAAAAGAGTTATTATACATAATATAAACGGACTACTTATTTTGGCTAGCAAATAAATTGATATGTTTTAATATTTACGAAATGGTAAAACTATTTCATACCATATTATTTGTGGTAAAAAAATTCCTAGGATATATTGTCATTTCAACAATCATTAATGTTAACCTTAATTAAAATTAATTTACTGTATTTTTATGGAAGATTTTGTTAAGATTCACTAATGCTAAAATTAGGATTAGTTAGTTTATAGTGGCAAAAGGTGTAATTAAGGAGAAGCATGCTAACATGTGGACACTAGTGAAATTTAAATGGGATGATCACCAACCCTCCTGAATGTCTCGGCGGGCTCTCCGGCTATGTTCCGGTGGACGGTCATTAGCGCTAGTCGGTTCCTCTCGAGGTTCTGGATACCAGAATCATCAAAAAAAGGTGTAATTAAAATATTATTTTAATGGATAGATCATATCAGTACTTCGACTTTAATAGGATAGAAGTAAACAATATGTCTCAGTAAAAATAATAATACCATCTTCGTATATTTTATTATTTTTCTTATTAAGATATAAGGTAAAAGTACTCTCTTAATCTAATTTATTATTCTCCTCTCATTGATGGCAGAAATTCGCTAACAATAGAATATACTATGATTTTTATTGACTTGTTTTTATTTTATTTCTTTTCTTTCCTCGTATTTAAATAATTTGTCTTTATCTTATAGAGCAGACGAAAAGGTAGCATGCCCAAAAACTTATGGTCAATTGCCTCACACATTGAAAACCAACTTTTCATTTTAACCTACACTGGTGCCTCGGCCCAATCCATTACTTTCTTTTAGTAATCCTTTGTTTGGAATGGGATGGTTTTAGTTTGTGATATAGTGGGATTGCGTCTGCAGTATGCCTTCTCGAGTAATGCAGTACTGCTCAGTTAGATACAACATGTGTTATTCAGACGCGAATCAATCAAACACAGCTTGGTTTACGGTCTTACGCAATTAAGTCCAGAGTCGAGCTTGTATGTAGTATTCTAAAACATCTTATGTTTGTCTCATATATAAGGTATCCTCAACCATCAATTCTGAAATATATAACATATTGCAATTTTGATAACCTGATTATAAGAATATAGGGATTAAGGTAGCAAAAGAAAAATTCAAAACAAACTACTCATAGAAGTAAGAATCAACAAGAAGTATCAAAACGTTAATGCATAAACATTATGTTTTTCATGGGTAAATATTTATAAGGCCTTATAAATTTGAAAATGTAAAATTTCTTCTAGAAAAACTCTGTCTCCCTTTTTATAACGGATCGGTTTTAGAAATCAAGTTAAAACTAAAAAAAATAGAACAAAAACCACCATCTATTATCTTGTCATCGCCATCTATAAATTTGAAAATGTAAAATTTCTTCTAGAAAAACTCTGTCTCCCTTTTTATAACGGATCGGTTTTAGAAATCAAGTTAAAACTAAAAAAAATAGAACAAAAACCACCATCTATTATCTTGTCATCGCCGTTAACGTTCTTACGCATTCTTTAAAGAGCTCATTTTGTTCGTAGGAACCTGTCAGGTTTTTCAGGTTTCGCCGAAGAGTTTGCCGGAGATCTCATTAGGTTCGTCGGAAATCTCGTTCATCAGATTTGATCGCCATAGGAAATTTGAAATATCATATACTTCCTCCGTTTCTAAATGATTGATGTTCTGGGAAAAAAATTGTTTCAAAAAGATGGAATTTTTACTTTTTCAATGT
Source organism: Hirschfeldia incana (assembly GCA_026261945.1). Classification (NCBI taxonomy): domain Eukaryota; kingdom Viridiplantae; phylum Streptophyta; class Magnoliopsida; order Brassicales; family Brassicaceae; genus Hirschfeldia; species Hirschfeldia incana. The sequence goes on along the minus strand of JABCMI010000138.1, from coordinate 186,721 downwards.
ATGATTTAATAAAAAATTGTAAGTTTCAAAAAAACTAATGGTTTTTATTGAATTTCTATTGGCTAAAAGCTATGGAAAATTGTTATTCACAAAAAAACAATGCACTTACAATAAAAATTTAATAAGTTTTCTTAATATATGTGAATAGTCTAAAACATCAATCATTTAGAAACGGAGGGAGTATATGATTTGGTTGGAATTCACGATATGAAGAACCGAAGAAGAGAATAGATTAATTTTAGGTTTATTAATTAAGGATATAATTATCATTTTCTTATTTAAAAACTAAAAGTAAATTTGGTTAAGATAAAGATGAAGAATATTTTTAATAATATGGTAGTTGTAACAATTTCCCTTGTAACTCTTTTCTGTTTATAAATAATTGTTTTTGAATTATACATGAGTATTATAATCCACATAAGCGGTCTAGACTAATCAGCTGATGTCATGTGTTGGTCCCTTGTCTTTAGTAATGCCGAAATATTAATTATCCTGTGACCGGAATTTATAAAAATAATTGCTTTTCATTGATATATGTGTGTTTTTACTTAATTCGTGTAATTTTACTTTAGTTGTCCGGTCAATCCATTTATGAAATATTGCCACTAGATTTCAAATAATGGTACTATTGACAAAGTTATGATTTACAAGAATATAAATCATGGGTTACAGATTTTCCTTTTTAGAAATACCCCACATAGTACAAACCATTGGCTCATAGAAATAAAGAAGAAATATATCTACTTTTATAACTATTCATAGTTGTATAAACCATGTGTAATTTAACAAGACCTGTAATAAGTAGCTTCAACCATAAACATCAGTGGATAGGTTTGGAATCTCAACAGATATTCAATGATTTAAAGGTGTAGGGCTTAAGAATTGTTCTCCTGCATTTGAAACTTTACAATTCACTGCTTCAAAATGAATTTGTATACAACACGAAAACTATAATTTCGATACAGTTGCCTCCCCACTGAACTTGCTTTCAAGGTGGGGATCCACATTTTTTTTTGTTCTTCTGAATGTTAGAAAATAGATTGATAGTTACTTAGAATATATGTATAGATGCATAATCGTAATCATAATCATAGTCACGGTTGAAATGAGATCGGAACGGGCTAATCAGGGTTTTTTGTTCTTCAGCTACTCTAGATGGCAAAGTAATCATAATCATAGTCACGGTTGAAATGAGATCGGAACGGGCTAATCAGGGTTTTTTGTTCTTCAGCTACTCTAGATGGCAAAGTATACAACTATACATCTTTTGTCATAGCCATTAAAACAAACAAACGTTATCATGAAGAAAGAACATTAAACTATCAAAAGTTCAAGTCATTTTCTCGAAAAGTAAATACATGTTTTCAAGTCATGATTAAGAATATGATTTTCGATGGAAAGCGAGAGGGATCATTACAACTTTGTACCAACAGAAGAAGAAGCCAAAGCTGTCATTAATTAGAGTTTTCTAATTTCTAACGGATACAAATATCTATGGTTATGACAAGAAACTGAAAACTACAAAAATGTTTCATAAACCATTAAAGAGTTGTACCTTGAGGGAGATGATGGAACTTAGTATGATTACAAGACAGAGAACTTTGAAAATTTTGAATCACCATCAACATTTTGGAACCAAGTACAAAATTTAATATATCAATGATAGTAAATGGTAATAGTTATGAAAGAAAAGAATCCAAGACAATCCTAAAAATGACAAATTCTAATGATGAAAAAAACTAAGCTGAAACAAAACATAGGATTCAAATTTAGAAGAAAAAGAAAGTCACACCGAGGATGTGTCCACAAGAACATCGTTAAGCAAATTGTCACCACCATTAACCATGGCTAGTAGCTCTGCATCCCTATCCTCCTCAGTAGAGAAATCTCTTCTTTCAAACTTCGAATTAGCTGATATAAAGATCAGCTTCTGAGCTAGATCTGTAGCTGCACGTGACCTCCCACGAGAGTTAATCCATTTCAAAAGAGATGAATTGCACTTGTACCCGCAAGTAGTTGCATGGAGGAAAATGAGTCTTACAGCAACTCTCCCTAGTGACCTAAACTCACTAAGATACGTCTCCCAAACAAGCCTACTGCTTTGAGGGTTCGCTATCCTCATCTTTCCAGTAACCGGATCACGCTCTTTCATCTGAACGGCCCTTGCGTACATAGGATCAAGCCCTTCGGTTCTCCATTTCATAAGCTCCATTAACGCGATGTGTGCCTCGTCTCTAGACACAAGCCTCGTTATCAACCTATCTACATCTTTCTCTTGCTCCGACGACAAACATTTAAACGGAGGAAGATACTTCCCGGTACTATCTCTTATCAAGTAAAGAGGGTCGAGTATGAACGCAGCAGCCCAAGCCGGGTGATAACACTTCTTGAATCTTCTCTCAACGATCTCATCAACATGTCCTTCCCCTACGTTAAACTTGGAATCCCAATCTTTAACCTTGGCTCTTAGCTCGTCCCATAGAGGGAGACACTGCCCAACGAGCAGTTTCTCTTCCTCTATTCTCCGAGCAATGTCTTTGACAAGCTTGATCAAAGCGTGAACCGCCTCCACCTCGTTCCAAAACCCTTGGTCTCCAACCATCTCCGTAACCTCCCTAGCTGTATGATCCTCCATCAAAACAGCTTTACAAGCCTCATCATGCATCACAAGCTGAATCGCTCTAGCGGAAGTCAACACATCTTCAAGAAGATTAAACAACGGCTCAAAGTTGCTACTACTACTACAATGCAAAGGAGGCAACCGCAGCATGATCGCTTCGCCGCGTTCTCCCAGCTGATACTTACAATGCGCGTTACGTATCTGCGCCGTGTTATTGATGAACTTAGACAGCCTCACGCAGTTTTGCGAGACGGATTTAAACAAAGCCAACTCTTTGACGAAATCTTTGATAAGACTATTAAGCCCTTGGAACTGACACGACAGGTTCACCATCCACTGATGCTGCCCCTCGAGACTCCTAAGCGCTTTGCTCTTAAACCTATCAGATACCACCCCAACACACCTCTGAGGCGAATTTCCACAAATACCCTTAACCGTCTCCAGCAAAACCTCCTCCGCGTAATTCGACGGAACATCTCCTCCGTTCAACATAACCGCCTTTCTATACAAACTCATCCCGTTGGGTAAGTTCACGATCAAACTCACCAGACTCTCCCCCGATCTCCACCCGTCCGACGCGATCTGGAAGAACATGGCGTCTCGGATCCTCGACTCGGACTCCGCCCTCGCTTCCTCGTACTTCAACTCCAGTCTCGTTGTGGCGAAGTCTCTCTTGGAGACGATCGGCAAACCGACTCCCGTCAGAAAGGCACGGAACTTCGGGTGCTCGAGGCCCGAGAGGGAGACCGACCCGCAGGACTCGAAGACCCAGTCGGAGAGTGAGTCAAGAGCCGAGTCTATCTGCAACCTCGTGAGAGACTGCGTCTGCGAGGGTGTGGGACTCTTGAGCTTCTTCACGCTGTCTTCGAGCATAGCCAACGGAGCCAGATCGTCTTTTCCGCCGGAGAGCATCAAATGAGGCCCCGGAGGAGCGGAGTACTGTGATAATTCTCCGGCGGAGGAGCAGAATCTCGAAGGATCGACGACGGTTATCGGCGTGACGTTGTAAGAGCGAGGAGCAACGGCTCCGCCGGAGGAGTTACGTTTCCGGTGATGATGAGAGGGAGAAGAGGAGGAAGGGGAAGGGTTGACGGCGGCGGAGGAGTTAAAATTGGGACAGGTGCCGCGTTTGAGATGCTCGGAGGCGGTGCGGGAAGGGTTGGAGGCGGAGAAAACGGCGTCGCATAGGGAGCAGCGGAGTTTCACTGCTTTTGGGAGACCACTGTCGGTGTTGCGTACGAGGATTGGTTCGAGATGTGTCCAATACCACGCGCCTTTGCCTTTCACTGCTTTTGTTCTAACAGTCATCAGCCCTTCGTACCTCTTGTTCAACGCCTTCGCCGTTAGCTCCTCTGGAGTTAACCCGTCGATCGTTGCCGTTAGCTCCGGTTGCTGCTGCTGAGCCGAGGCCGTTGTTGGAGTGTTGTTAGTCGTCGCCATTTTAAAAGTGAAAAAAGACTTAAACGTAACGGAGACTAGTGGTACTCCACGTCATCTTGAGAGTAATTCATTACTCTACTAGTCTCTCCTCTTCTCTTCTTTTTCACTGATCGCTCTTTCTTGTTTATGTGTATCTGATGAGAGTTTTTTTTAGAAGAAAGAGACAGCGAAGAAGAAAAAGGAAGAGAAGGAAGTTTGAAAGACACGCGCGTGCGTTGAGAGAAGGTTTTTTTTTGAAAGGAACAAGTTGAGAGAACAGAGTCCCACGTCGTACGAGAACACAAACGTTACATTTGGCTCTCACTTCCCCATCATTCGTGCGTTTCCATCACGCGCTTCTATGTGGTTTTCGGACATTGTCTTCTCTGCTTTCTTTTAGTTGGAACTGGACCTTGATTTATAATCTATACATGTTTTTCTTGTTCTGTTGTATCAACCATTAAGTATTTAATTGTGAGTCTTGAGAAGAATTATGAAGGTTGTTATAAAGGGTTTGTTGACAAAGTAAAGTACTGTCTAAATCTTTTACAAATACTATATAATTAGTTTTTCTTTTAAACAATTCTCATTACAAGAACTTTCAATACACTTAAGCATCCTCTTTCTAAATCTTTTACAAGTACTATATAATTAGTTTTTCTTTTAAACAATTCTCATTACAAGAACTTTCAATACACTTAAGCATCCTCTTTTTAATTTCGTTACAAAACTATGGCTGCTGGTAGGGGTGGACAAAATATTCATAAATTTTGATCTGATTCATTATTTGCTTCGATCCGATCCGAAAATTTTGGATATCTGTAACTTTACAAATCGAAGCAAATACTAAAATTCAATATCCGTCAAAAACGAAACAAATCACAAATATTAAAATGTTGGAGAGCGGATATTCGATCCAATCTGGCAATATATAAATACATGTATATCTTGATTATATTTAAAGTTATATATGTATTAAATTATATAATTATTATTTTGACATATGATTTGACAAATTTTATTCACATTATTGCTTATGTATAAAAGTAGTACATAAAAGAAAGAAAAATATTTTATGAAAATTATATTTTTTTCTTAAGTTTTGTAGATTTACTAATTCTTTTAATTTTTATCTTATATATCATGTAAAAATATATTATATAAAAAAAATCTGCATATAAATTTTAAGATTGTTTGTATTAATCAAAACATATGAGATATCCGTAAGTATTCACAAATATCCGCAAATATCTATTTATTTTTCGGATATCCGCTTTTCGAATATCCGTATTTTTCCGAAGCAAAGTAAATACAAAAATTATATATCTATAACATACGAAACAAATCACAAATACCTTCAAAAACTCGGATATTCAGTTGCTCGTGTGTTGAGTGGGATTTCTATTTGTGTCTACTTGTCTACGTCGGATGTGTTCAGAATTTGAACATTTATAAGGGTAAAGTGGGAATTGTCTTTTGTTTCTACTCGGACAGTGGAAGACATTGAAGAGTGAGAAGAGTGTGTTGTGTTGACCATTCTGTTGTTGACTCGAAAGGACATTTCTTTCATTTGTTTTTGCAAAATTCCCTTTGAAAGTTGTGTAATTTTGTAATTTGACTTCCATTTCTTTACCGACAATTTTTTTTGGTTTCTCCAACATCTTAGTTCTCACCATTCTCTAAACATTTACAGTATTTTCTTAAAACTCTAGAATTTTGTTTTAACTCTAGAATATTTGGTAAAATAATACTGTAAATGTTCTTAACTCTAGAATTTTGGTTGCTTTATTTTTTCATCGATTTTGTGTGAAGGTTTCATCATGAGTGCACTTGTCCTCGCTAGTAGTTTGAACTTTCAAAGTCATGAGTAATAACACCCTTGTACTCTTGACAGCATTCACATATTTTTCTTTCTGCGAAAACAACAAAGATCATAACACACATACATATAACATATATCATTGAGGTCAGGAACATATTATAAATCTTTAAAACAATGATCCTTAAAATTCACTTATCTTATATTAGCTCGTGTTAAAGAGCCTTCTAGTTGTAAGTTGTAACTACTGTAAATACACTTTTTAACTGTTTCAGTCATTTCAATTAGAAACCAGATAACAAACACTACTTTCTTGACCGACTGCTTCACTAATTAACCCTAACACATCAACTACCTAACATTTAACTTTTCATATGTTTCTTGTTCCAAATAGCTTATATACTGTCATTTTACATGGTTTTCCTCTTGTCTGGATACATTTTCTTGGATTAGACAGATCATTTTGATCACAAACTATAGGTCCACGTAAAGTTCGAAAATATCAAACCACACTCATGATGTGTCATCGTTCAGTATAGATTCATACACGGCGTATGGCTATACATAACAATAAAGATAACAATTCACAAACGAAAAAGATGGTACACCCGTGTTGTGATAACACCTATTTAGCAAAAAAGGAAGAAGTAAATGTAGCGATAACACGGTACGAACAACATAGATGCTATAAAAAAAAATTGGCACTATTTTGCTTTATTTAATCTCCTCTCATTACAAAAGTTATTCCAAAATATTAAAGTTCACTGAACACTATAGTTTAAGGTGAATCGAACGATTTTACCCGGTTACCCCATCCCCAAGTGCCATGTAGTGTTTCCAAGATAGAATTCGTTACATTTATACATGATTTTATTTTGAAAATTTTGGATTATACTCTTAGGTTTTCATCATAGTTACAAAGTTACAAGATAGTATATTTCCTTATTTTTAGAATTTCCTTATTTTAACAGAAATTGTCAAAAATACCACAAGTTAAGTACTACTTTTTAAAAATACCCTCAATCAAAAATATATAAACATTTGGGTTTAGGATTTAGTGATTAATGTTTAGGTTTTAGTATTAAGGGGTTTGGGTTGGGAATATATATGTTTTATAAATATTTTGAAAAATTAGTTTAGTGTTATTTTATCAAAAATTTAAGGTATTTTTGAAAATGTCACTTTATTGATGGTAAACATGAAAAGTGGTATAAGTGAAATTTCCTCATATTTTAAAAAATTCATATTTAAATAATATTTTTAATTTCTATAAACAAAATAGTAAAATCATTATCAAAATTGAAAGAATCACAAATCATATACTTTATTCAAGTCAGGTACTATTAAAATTTATCAAAAGTTTAATTATTTTAAAAACAAATTCAATCGAATTTATATTTATTTTTATCAGGTCAACTAGTATCGGATTGCAGGTTAGTGACAGAATTTAAGATGTTTACGGATTTATCTGGTTTTGAAATATCGCATTTTAGTTATACCATACTACATACATGTTACCGGATTTACCGGTCCGACCACAGATCTGGATCGAATAGAAAAACATCGGTAAAAACTATTAAAAACCCAGCAAATATATATTATTAAATTAGTCTAAAATATGTCAAATAAATCTTATGTTTCTCTAATTCAGCAAATTTAACTCTTATAAAACACATAAAATATAAAAATGATATTGTGAGATAAGAATGTGCATACAAAATCTCAAATAAAAAATTGATGAATTATATAATTTTAAATAAAAAATATATCTCCCCTTCAATTTTAAACAAAAAACTAGAGTTTGACCAGCCCTTTCAAAGGGCGGGCAAGATTTTTTTTTTGTAATCTTCCTATGCATTGATCTTCCGGATTTGTTAAATATCTGAGATTATTATCACTCTTAAAATTTGGCATTTTGATGATTCTCGTTGGGACATAAGATATATATATATATATTGTTAACAAATTTATTTAACCCGTTTTTTTGTTAACCAATATGTTTAAATATGATATTCGGTTTTGGGTTCTGGTTTTAGGTTATTATTCTTTTTGGATTTCGGTTTCAGATCAGTTATGATTTTTCTTTTTTGGTTCAAGAGATATATAAAACATTCAGTTATTTTTGAAATAACTTAATATATTTATACTTGTGTTTATCCAACCCGGATATACGGAATCGATTTTGTTTTCAACAATTTATTTACTGAAAGTTAGAAATTTCATACATGTATTTTTATTAAAAATTGTATTTATAGATAATTAAATTAAAATCAATAAATATAATTTTATGAAACTAAGATAATTCATATATATATAACCAGTCCTTATTAATTTTACTTATATTCTAAAACCGTAAATTGTAGGAAATTTTTATTTTTAATTTTTATAGTGGTCAAAATTTACTTTAATAGTATATAAATTAACTACATTTCATTCAACCCATATCATAATATATTGAATTATTTTTAATATTCTAATTTAAATATGCAATTATTTATTATTTCAGATTTCTTAATTTACTATTTTTTTAATACGTTGAAGTATGTGGTACAATTCATGAATGTATGTTATTCTTTAGTTTTTTTATTTATAAATTATTTAATAAATGAATTAAGTTACTTTATATTTTTTAGTTGATGTATTAATTTAATTATAAATATAAATATTATGTGAATATTATTTCTTATTCTATAATGAAAGAATTAATATTTGTTAATAATTTTATTTGATATTAAATACGAATTCTATTATTTAAAACTAAATATTAAAAAGAAATTTATGTTTATATATTAAATAAAAAGATATTAGTAAAATGAAATTTTGGAAAAGGATACTTGAGAATATCTTTTTAGATATCTTATTTTGAAAATATTAAAATAATAGATTGAATATAGTATATATTTAATAGTAATTAAGTTAGTTGTAAGACAAAAAAATAGGAGGTTAAATAAATGAAATGGTCCAACCTAGACAACTTGTAAGTAGATAAAAAGTTATCATGTATGTTTAAATAATCCATTAAAAGTATATTCATAAAATATTATTAGTAAAATTTTTCATCATATATTAAATATTAATAGTACCTAACTATATATATATATATATATGTCTAATTTTATTAATCTAATATAAGAATTATATTTTATTTATTTGGTGAGGCTTTAAAGAAATTGTTTTTTTTTGCATTTGGATTAATATATGGTTGTATATATACGAATTAATAGACATATATAATTATTTATTACATTAACAAATAAAATATAATTTATTTTTAATGAAATTTTGTATTTATATAAATTAAATTAATTAGTTTATAAAAATAATATATTACTTAGTTAGTTCCTTAATTTTAGGAATGTTGTATATTTAATTGCAATTAAATTAGATATATGAATATATATATATATATATATACAGTGAAACCTTTATAAATTAATAATGTCGAGACTATACCAAAATTTTATTTTTTTATTAATTTAAAGAGATATTAATTTATCGAGATACTAGTTGAACCAAAAATTTAATTTGAGAATATAAAATAATATTAATTTATAGAAATTTTTAGTGTATATTAATTTATCGAGATATTAATTTATAGAGGTTCTACTGTATATATATATATATATATATATATAATAGGTTAATTTAATTAAATTATTAGAAAAATGACCAACATAAACTTTTTTTGATAGTCCAAAACATAATCGATAAAAAATTTTCATGTTTTAATAGTATTGATATATCTGCCTTTTAAATGGCGGATCAAAATCTAGTTGATATATTAATAAAGCAATCTTATGTAATAGAAAAAATTGTTTAACACAAAATCAGTATGAAGATAACTAAACCATCTTAACATTTAACATTTAGACCAAAAAAAAGATAACTAAACCAATAATTAAAGTAACAAGTGGAGATTAGGAGGAGTCAAGTTTTAATTGGTCAAATATATAATGTCTGTAAAACCATATGTCACAACTGTCTCCCACTTTCGGATGTATGCATGCTTATGTATATATGAATGGTCCATGGATTATATAAGTTGTAAATATACATATTCCACCGATATTAAAAGCAGAATTCAATTTTGTTAGCAGAGAATTTAGATCAGTCCAATCTTAAAAGAGGGATAGTACTATCTGTAAGAATGATCTTGTCTGTTACATACCAACCACCCAAAACCCATTCACTATAACAGCTCATTATTTCTTCATAAACTTATCATGCTGCAAAACACTTGAACAAACCACACCTAAGCCTAATTAAAGTGTTGAGTTTTGTGAATGATATTTGAAAAGGAAATGTTTAGTAGCAGTAAATTGTAAGAGTAGAGAGATAGCTAGTTTCTTACATGGAGTGAGGCTTCTTAATTGGCCAAATGATTAATTCTCTGAAATGCATATTTTAACTTTTAACTAAATAAGTAACTTTCGTACCAGAAAAAAAGAGTAAATCAGTAAGATTTATTCTTGGGTTCACCCCTAGGGTGAACCTTTAGGTTCACCAACCAATAGGATTGTGTCATTTAAAATTTAGTATCTTTTAAAAAAGGAAACAAAATATTATCGAATTATATTATACTTTCAAAATAAAAATTAAAATAAAAATTAAAATAAAAAGTATACTAATCACAAAAAACAATACTTTTTATTCTAAAAAATTATTTTCAAAATACATCTTTTAAGTTTATAATAATCACCAAAAAATACTTTTTAATCTTAAAAAAATAATTTATTTTGAAAAAAAAAGAATTTAAGACTTTGGATAAATCTTAAATTTAAAAGTTTAAAATTTATCCAATGGTTTAGGATTTACCCAAGGGTTTAGGATTTACCCAAGGGTTTAGGGTTTAGGATTAGGATTTAGGGTATAGTTTTTTGTTGATTGTGTTATAAATAATGTTTTTTTTTAAATAATTTTTTTTAAAAATTTATCTAAGGGTTTACTAAAGTATTTAGGGTTTAACATTTAAAGTTTAGTGTTTTTTTGTGGTATTAATTGTTTTTGAAAAAAAATATTTTTTTGCAATTAATATTATTTTTACTTCTTTTTCATTTTTAAAACGTAATATAATTTGGCAATATTTTCTTTCCTTTTTTAAAAGATGTTAAATTCTTTCCTTTTTTAAAAAGATGTCAAATTTAAAATACTTAAATCCTATTGGTTGGTGAACCTATAGGTTCATCCTAGGGGGTGAACCCAAGAATTACTCAATCAGTAAATCTTGTCTCCTGACAGAAAAAGAAACTGGATCTTCGTTTAATTTCATGAACTGACAACTTCTCGAAATGAAGACCTAATCATTCTAAACAAGTACTGTATATTGAGACGTTCATTATTACTGTGAGTCTGTGACAACGTTTTGCTTGATTCACAAGATTGTACGAGATTTTCCTCAACCACTCCACTAGATATACAGTGTGTAGATGACAAATGAATATACATCAAGTAAGAAAGTATAAATAGTTGAGACAAAAAAAAATTCAACTACGCTTTTTAATAGTGATAGCGACGGTAATGATTTAATTAGTGAAACTGGGATAGTCTTACTCTTGCCTTGCAAATGAAGTATTCCTACATTCATTCGTAAGTGATGATGTGATTACTAACTTGAAGACTGTTGAAAGTGAAGTTATACTAGTATTTGGTAAACAGTAATTATAAGTTGTTGAATGGAAGAATGAAAGAAATGAAAAGATGAAGCTCGCGAGTGCTCAATCTGTACTGCGTGTATTCTTCCTATGAAGTTACAAACCCAAAACTATTAAGATTTGTAAAGGGCCGAACGAGCTCCATAGGCCCATCGTACCGGTTGTATTAAACCGGAATAGAATTGTGCTTCGGTCAAATAAAATAAAACAAATCGTTTAGAACCGCAAAACCGCACCGGAACAGCGGTAAACAACAGAACCGGAAGTCTCGTTTTGTTGAATACCAGTTCTTTGTTCCGATCAGAAACTCGAAAAACCGAACTAAATCGAATCGCAGCCGACCACGGAGGCAGAAGTAGGAAGATGGGAGATATTTGGGCATGGCTTATATCCTTCTTCCTCCTCGTCGTTCTTGTGGCAATCATCGTATACCAGGTTTTCATTCGATTTGATTTAGACAAAAAGAATGAAACCTAAAGTTCTATACTTTCCTATCGAATTTGCCCCAATTTAGATTAAGGGAACAAAAGGAAAGTTTGAAGCTTTGTGTGTTCTCTGGGTAGTTTCTGCTTTTACTTAAAAGTTAGAGTTCGTGTTCTTGCCACAGGAATTTAATTGAAAAAAAGTTTCAGTTTTTTTTTTTGGGAATGTTATGTTAAGGAGGATCATAATGGAGTCAATCTTGTAATGTGTTTCTGTCTGAGTTTCAGATATTGCATGTTTTGATCATAAGCTCTGGTCAATAGCCCAAAATGTGTTGGAAAGCAATAAAATTTCTAATTTTTTGGGCAGCTTGTTTGCTTAGCGGATCTGGAGTTTGATTACATAAACCCTTACGACTCAGCGTCGAGGATAAACTACGTGGTGTTACCGGAGTTCATTGTTCAAGGAGTTCTATGTGTATTCTATCTCTTTACTGGACACTGGTTCATGGCTATCCTCTGTCTCCCTTATATGTACTACAACTTCCAACTGTAAGTCTCTTTTTATTTTAACAACTAATAATCTTAATATTGCATCAAGGAGCAAATGTTGTTGATGATGACTTGATTTAACACATTCGGGGGTTGTTTAACAGTTACTCGAAGAGACAACACTTGGTAGATGTAACGGAGATATTCAACTTGCTGAACTGGGAGAAGAAGAAACGGCTGTTCAAGCTCGCTTACATTATACTTAACCTCTTTCTCAATATCTTCTGGTAAACAAATGAAAAAAACATCTTTTAGAAATCATCGCCTCTTTGCTTAACCTCCTTCATTATATTCTTAAATACTCTTCTCTCTTTTTTTTTGGTCTTTCGTAGGATGATATATTCAGCATTGGATGATTACGAGGACTGATTGACAAGACGTCATCCATCCATCCATCTTCTTTCATCTGATTGACGACACCGCTGCTTAAAGATAACAGCGTCCTCCTGCTCATGCTCGTTGGACATGAAAGGAGAAAGTGTATTTGCTTTACCTGTTTGATGATGTTTGTAAGAGATTAGGTGGCAGAAAGATTTGTGTTATTGTGTATCATCATTCGTTATCCTGATGTTTCAACTGTCTATTATCTCTGATGATTAATTGTAAAAAGCTAATTTAAGCCCAAAAACTAGTGATCACACAAACAATAAAAGAAGTTGGTTAGTTCATTTGAATATTCATCTTAAGAAAAAAAAAGTGAAGGGAGACTCTCATGGACAAGTTATATAACCTTCGGGAAACTTTGACAAGTTATATAACCTTCGATTGCAGTTTTGTCATTAGATAAAAAGAGTCCGAAACCTACTTTTTTGTGCGTTTGTGAACATCGTTAGCAAGGTGTGAGTTCTCTGCGTCTCCTCTCTCTCTCGCTCTCTTCAAATAAGCTTTGTTTCGTCGATCTTCTCCTTATTGTCTGCTTTACGAAAGTTTGCGGTCGATCTCAATTGGATAGTTGATTAGATAGATCCCAGCTGCTCTCGCTACATTGACCTAGATTAATAGATTTTGGGAATCGGAATCAATTGTGAAGTTTAACTAGCTGCAATCTCAGCTACGGACTCGTTTCTTTTTAGTAGTGTCTATCAATTGAAATAAAGTAGCTTTCTTTTACTCTAATATGATCATAATAGGCTAATGATGTTCTTGAGTTTCAGCGTTGGTGTTACTTAGCAGTAGTAATTTACTGAGTCGTTTCTGATGAATAGAGAATGAACATAGATTTTATTCAACAGGTTTTGTTGTTATCCTTTCTTTTTGTTTCAGAGAAACTCTCAAAATGGTTAATGCCATCAAAGGAGTGTTCATCACCTGGTACCCTCTCTCTCTCTCTTCTCAACCAACATCTTGGCAACATTCAACACAACTTTTTTGATAGTTTTGAATACAGTTTTGTCTTTTGCTGTCCTTTTTTTATGTGTTTGCAGCGATATTCCCATGGCGCAGTTCATAGTGAACATGAACAACTCGATGCCTGCCTCTCAGAAGTTCATTATTCATGTACTCGATAGTACTCACATGTTTGTGCAGCCTCATGTTGAGCAGATGATCCGCAGCGCCGTTGCTGAGTTTCGTGATCAGAACTCCTACGAGAAGCCTACTTAATAAGAAACACCCATCCATCAAACAAATGCTTATAAAGATTAGATTACTCATATGCTTATATAGGTGACATTGTCCTATTTTCTCTGGTTATGTTTTATTTAGTTGGAGAGACTCATGTAGTCATGTTGGTGCTGTTGGAAACTCAATTGTTATCAAGGGAAAGATGATTTTGAGACTTGTCTCTCTCTCTTGTTTTTATTGAAGCAACCTGTTTTTTCAAACCAAATCAGGCTTCATCAGTTGTAGTTTAGTTTGATTCAAATAGTCAAATGTCTTTGATTTAGTTTGATTCAAATAGTCAAATGTCTTTGATTGATACTCCCTCCGTCTCATTTTAAGTGGTGTTTTAGGTTTTTGCACGTATATTAAGAAAATGCAAACTTTTATATAATTTATCTTGGTAATATAAGAATATCATTAAATGAAATTAATTCATTCAATAAGAAAAAAACTTAGCATTTTATAATTGGTCAAAAAATTTAAAAGATATTAAATTCTACCTAGATTAGTGAGAACATCACATAAAATGAGACAAAAACAAAAACCTAAAACACCACTTAAAGTGGGACGGAGGGAGTATCACAAGTACAGTACTGTATTGTTCAAGGGAAAGTGAACCGGTTATGTTTTCAACCGGATTAAGCTATTTGCATCTGAACCGTCTAATGTCAAAATGATCCAAGGGCTATGCAATTCTAATAGTTAAAAAACAAAAAAAAAACTAATATTAACCAAATACAATTTGACATGTAAACCAATCGGTTAAGGTAAACCAATATATAAGTGAAATCTCATAAACCACCCATCCATCTTCCTCACCCAATCTGTAATTTTCCCCCTTTGTTAATTAAAAAAAGAGACAAAAGCCAGTGTTGGGGTTCTCTAAACACACAGGCTCTCGACGACGACCATGGCGGTCTCGTTTAACACAACCCTTCACCAGTCTTCTCTGAGTCCGTGGTAATCTTAGATTCTCCAAAATCTTACACGCTTTATGTCTCTAATTCTAACACACACACACACACACACACACACACATCTGATTGTTTAAATGGTCTTTTTTTTTATTGTAGCTGTAGCATCAAGCTTTACTCTGGCTTGAAGCCTCAATCTTCAAGTTCGTTCTCTTTTCTTCTTAACCTATTCGAAAGTTTTGATTTTCTAATCGAATTGGGTTTAGTGCCTTTTAATGAACTGATTAGTTAGTGTTAAAAACTGTTGTCGGAATTGTGTTCAGGCTTTTTGACAAATGGGTATCAAAACTTGAACAAGGAGTTCTATGGCAGGATTCACAAGAGTTTGCAATCCGGGTAAGTTCAATTAGCTTTGTGTTTTTCTTCTCTTCTTGGTTGTTAACTAACTAGGTGTGGTTTAATGTGTTGTTGCAGGACGGGGAAAGCGAGTAGGTCACGGGTGAAGATGATGCCTATAGGTACACCTAGAGTTCCCTACCGAAACAGAGAGGAAGGCACTTGGCAATGGGTTGATATATGGAACGCCCTTGTACGTCCCTAGTATTATTATTCAACTTTTACACAATAGCCTTGTGAGAAAGAAAGATGCAAACTTTTATTATATATTGTTGTTGGCAGTATCGAGAGCGTGTGATCTTCATTGGACAAAACATTGACGAAGAGTTTAGCAACCAGATACTAGCTACTATGTTGTATCTCGATACTCTTGATGACTCCAGGAGGATTTATATGTACCTTAATGGACCTGGCGGTGATGTCAGTTTCTTCTCTCTTTTACATTTTGATTTTGTTTGAACTTTTTCTTAAAAAAAAAATTATTTATCTTTTTTTTGTGTGTCTAGCTAACTCCAAGTCTAGCTATATATGATACAATGAAGAGCTTGAAAAGTCCTGTTGGGACACATTGTGTTGGGCTTGCCTATAACCTTGCTGGTTTTCTTCTTGCTGCTGGTGAAAAGGTAATAATCTCTTTTTCACTTTCTTGCCAAATTGATCTATATATGCTAGACTCTGAGGAATCTTGAAGTTGAATTATTGTTTTCGTTTTCTGTGGAAAGGGTCAACGGTTTGCGATGCCATTGTCAAGAATCGCCCTCCAGTCACCAGCTGGTGCAGCCCGTGGTCAGGTAAATAAGCTGCCTCTCTCTCAAGTTATGGACTATAATTCAATTCATTTTAGTTACATGGTGAAGCTATATATAAACTTCCTTCAGGCTGATGATATCCAAAATGAAGCAAAGGAGCTTTCAAGGATAAGAGATTACCTCTTCAACGAACTTGCCAAGAATACCGGCCAGCCTGCGGAAAGGGTTAGTTTTTGGTGTCCCCTCATAGTAAATAACCAAATCTAAAAAAGTATATGAACAACATGTAAAATGCTTATGATGAGTGATGATGATGATAATGAAACAATGATGATACAGATATACAATGATTTGAGCAGAATGAAGAGGTTCAACGCAGAAGAAGCTATTGAGTACGGTCTTATCGATAAGATTGTTAGACCACCGCGCATCAAAGACGACGCTCCTCGCCAAGACGAAACCTCTGGTCTCGGTTAAATCTGCTTTTTCTTTTTCACATTCTGTAATGTCAAAAGTTTTACTAGCTTGGGGTTATTGTTATAAAATCACTTTTTCTCGTTTATTCTTTCTCTGGATTCTACAAATATTTTTAAACCTCAAGCTGATGTGAACTTTTGCTGATATGTGGCTTACGTAAAACATACTTATCAGGGAGGGTACATCTCCTGAGTAAGTGAAGTGACGTAACCACTCAAGTTGAACTAATCGGATAATCATGAAAATGGTGTAACCTCCCTTCTATTATTAGAAATCATAAGTCAAGATTTTATGTTATACTAAGAAATGCATAGAAAGCTGTCGGTCGTATTGACACACGCACGCAACTTAGACCTAATACATGAGAACGACATCAAATATATTAATGAATTAACGAACATCCGATGGTTCATTGGATTATAGATTTCTTTTTTTTTTTGATCAAAGGATTATAGATTTCTAAAAAGTAATATCTTTTACTGGATGATGGAGATGGACATTTGAATTTGGACAATGAGATAAATATGTGTACGCTTTATACCACCAACTCTTCAGATACAAATCTCTAACAAAAACTAAATAAGAGACTACTGATCAACGTGGGGTGAATGGAACATAGGGAGACAACAACGCATCATTTTCCAATCACTATCACCTACCAAAAAGCTTTTATTGGCTTACCTACCTTTATTGTCCTTTTTTTTCTTGTTGGACAATTATGATGGAAAGTTTCACTATTCAAACACTATGACTCATATATATTCATAACCACATCTAGATTTTGTTTTTCATAATTAAAATCATTGGACCAAAACCTTCAAACAATCCACAGAAAAATACCAACCACTAATAATCTAGCAAACACACAAACATATCAAAACAATAATGATAATAATTAATTTTAGAAATTTGTACAGACATTTATAACAACTAAAACCCAACAATTAAAAAAGTAAGCAATTTCTGATTTTATAACTACTTTTCTCTATTTACAAAGAAAATAAACAAACATTGCCTAAACTCAAACTTAATTTACCAAACTAAACCGACTATAACTATTGATCTTTCTTAAGGCACGCAGACTTCTTCGAATTCGACTGCACTGGTGGTTCGGTTAACTCACGTTCCGAACCGTTTCAAGAGCATGATTTGATAAGACACTTCTGATAGTGCATGTGATGATGATAATGCTGATAATAATGAAACAATGATGATACAGATCTTCAAAGACTTGAGCAGAATGAAGAGGTTCAACGCGAAGAAGCTATTGAGTACGGACTTGTCGATAAGATTGTTAGACCACCGCGCATCAAAGACTACTCTACTCGCCAAGACAAAACATCTGGTCTCCGTTAAATCTGTTTTTTTTTCCCATTCTGTAATGTCAAAAGTTTAACCAGCTTGGAGTTGCTGTTCCTTGGTGATTGTTAACCGTATAAAATAACTTTTCTCGTTAATTCTTTCTAATGGGTTCTACATACTTCTTTAAAGCTGAAGCTGAAATGAACAGCAGCTAGATCTCTGGATTTCTTGTCTGGTTGGTTCTGTTGTAGTCCCACGAAAGCACACCCTCCACCAAACCGAAGAAAATGCGTACACTGTAATGTAGTGAAAAACTGATCTAAGGGAGAATATATCACTCGGTCTTATTGTTATACAAACCGGACTAGTACTGCATCTAAAATCAAAATTATCTTGAATTCCCATAGTAATATGGATCTTGATGCTGGTATATAAAATATCATCATTCACCGGATGTGCAATAAGGTCGCTGATGCTTGGGAAGTGACGTAACCACTTAACCTGAACTAATCGGATAATCATGAAAAATGGTGTCACTTCTATTATTAGAAATCGTAAGTCAAGATTTTATGTTATACTAAGAATAGTAGTTTAATTGTGCAAAGAAAGCTGTCGGTAGTATTGACACACGCAACTTAGACCTAATACATGAGAACGACATCAAATATATTAATGAATTTGTGAACATCCGATGGATCATTGGATTATACATTTCTAAAAGGTAATATCTTTTACTGGATGATGGAGATGGACATTTGATTTTCTTTTCGAGATTTTGAATTTGAACAATGAGAAATATATGTTGTACGCTTTCTACCACCAACTCTATGAATACGAATCTTTAACAAAATCAAATACTAAGAAACTGATCAACGTGGGATGAATGGAAGGAACATAGGGAGGAGACACCAACGCATCATTTTCCAATTACTATCACCTACCAGAAGCTTTATTGGCTTTACCGACCTTTATTGTCCTTTTTTTCTTGTTGGGCAATTGTGATGGAAAGTTTCAATATTCTTTTTTTTTCTTTTTTGAACACAGGAAAGTTTCAACATTCAAACACTAGAACATACTACTATTCCAGCTTTTTATTTTTATGGGTCATATATATTCATAACCACATCTAGATTTTTCCATAATTAAAATAATTGGACCAAAACCTTAAGACATTCCACAGAAAAATACCAACCACTTATAATCTAGCAAACACACAAACATAACAAAACAATAATGATAATTAATTAATTAGAACTTTTGTACAAACTTTTATAACACCTAAAACACCACAATAAAAATATTACGCAACTTCTGATTTTCTAATCATTCTTTTCCTATTTTCTCTCAATTTACAAAGAACATGAACAAACATTTGCCTAAATACAAACTTAATTTACCAAACTACACCATTTAGAAGTATGGATCCTTTTCAAGGCAAGCAGACTTCTTTCAAATAAAGTCTGCGTGCCTTTTAGCGGATTAATATACTGCACTGGTGGTTCGGTTAACCTCACATTGTGAACTGTTTCAAGAACATGATTTGACAAGACCAAAGCTGAATAGATTTCTCCAGACCATGCTCCCAAGTGAAACCAACACTGCTTTAGTCTGTTGATGTTCCTCTCCATCTCCCTTCCTTTGATTCACTGATGGCATTTCTTTCACTCTTAAACACTCCAAACCTATTTTCTCCCTGACCGATTCAATCAGTTTCGAGTCGGCTTCATCTCCATTGGCATTGGTTACATAGAATATGTTTGTAGCCATGCCACAGCTCGTTGATATCTCTGTTCTTGTAACGTTAAGACCGTTTTCTCTGAAGGTCCGTGTAACTTCCGCTAGTAAACCTTGTTTGTCTGGATGCCTCAGCTCTAACCTCACACCCTAAACACACAAACAAAACCAAAAAACCGGTTTAGATAACCGGTTAAACAATTGGAACATTCAAAACCAGTTTTAGTCTAGTCTTATTATACCTCAGATGCTCTTCTCTCCACTGCTGCTTCTAAGCATTGTATCACTCTTTGTCTCTCTGCTTCTGAACTTATAGGTGATCCATCCTTATGCCGGATATAGAATTCCTGAAGAAGTTAACCACAAAAAAGATCGTTTAGGTCAAAGTCAACCTCTCAAATTTAACAAATTTGCTAAAGATCGGTTCAAGAAACATACCAAATGAGCTTGGTCTTCAGATGTATTGATAGTCGCATGGAACACAGCATATTCCATATCAGTTAACGTACAAACCACGTCGAACAAAAGCTTAGTCCTGTCCCGGCAATGAACATTAACGACCGAGTAGCCCCTCTCAGCCCAATTCTGAACCGTCACCACCACCATAGGAGACCTCTCCTGCTTCTTGGATCTCTTCTCGTAGTCTCTGTCTTCAAACATAAGCTGGTGAAGCCTACGTTCAATGTGCGTCATCATATCCACCGAAACACAAGTCTTGGCAGCGGATTTAACGTCGCTGTCGCCGTTCAGAACGTTCTTTAACCGTCCCTCGATCTTTGATATGCGATGAGAATCGAGAATAGGTGATCCTGAGCTGCAGTCTTTGAGATAGATCATAGACGCAACTCTACCGTTATGTGTCCATAGCTTAGCGTCCACTACATCGCAGTTGAGGTCAGAGAGAACCGCAAACATCTCGGATAATAAACCGATCCTGTCCGTTCCGGTTAACTCTAAAGCCGTTAGACCGTTAGCTTCAATGTTTTCTCCGTAGTAAACCGTTTCGATCGACTGTCAAACCAAAAAAAGGAAAGATTTCTAATTTAGAATCCCATCTTGAATACATGAGCATATTTGTAATAAATTACGAAATTACCTGCTCAATGTATCTCAAGACGCTCTGATCATTCAACTTGTTTCCGTTTAAGTCAGTCACATGGAAAACTGCAGTAGTTTGAAAAAAAAAGAGCTATTAGCATAATTTCAGAAAATTATAATTAAGTATATTTTGAATTTTAGAATTTTTAATTACCATCCATGTTCCACCTTCCATCAGAAGAAATGTAAGCTTTTTTAATGGAGAGGTTCAAGTCGGTGAGGATTTGTACTGCTTCTAGCAATATACCATGTCCTCTTGGACTGTCAACCTGATAGAAGAAAAATGGGATTATTGTGTTATTAAACTTATGGATAAATAATGAATCATTTACTGTAAGAGTAAGATGGTTAAGATTTAAAAATAAAGAAGCAAACCTTGACGATTGTCGCGGAAGAACAAACACCATTGTCAATAACGACCCTGAAAATTATGTACAAATTCATTTTAGATTAATTTGTCTCAGAAATAAAATTAAATTGATTTAATCAATTAAATTTTGGAGAAGATAAGTCGTTAAAAATACTCAAGTTGATAAAAGAAAAGAGGCCGAAAGAGCTGTGGAAATCTTCTAGGAACAAGACAGAAAGAACAAACTTTTACATATTTTAATATATTTATTTGAAAAATAAGGTTAATTTCTAAAAGGATGAACGAAAAGAAACTTTGAATTTTTTTTTTTAAATCAATTGAAAATTTTCAAATTTTAATCTCATAATTTCCTGGAAAATCTTTAGAGATATGTACTTCTGGAGAGAAAATTTCCAGAAAAATAAACGCGAAATCATTAGATAACCAGAAAAATACGAGGTTCTTGGTTTTTCCAATCTTAAGATCTGGTTTTGAAAAGAAAACAAACAAAATCGAAAAAAAGAAGAAGCAAACAAACCTTGGAGTGTTCATCCTAATCACAAGCTTTTCATACTCATCCAAATAGCCTTTCATCGCCATATCTATCTTTCTATCAATCTCTCTGATATTCGCACGCCGTCGTTTTCAATCTCTTCTTCTTTTAGCTTCTCTGTTTCTTCTTCTTGTTCTTACCAAAGATGACCACCAACAAAACAAATATCAATCTCTTCAAAGGCGTTTCTCTCTAACTAAAACGGTGCCGTTAATCTCTCTTGATTTCTGAGACTGTTACTTTTTCTCTCTCTCTAGATGATTCAAAGCACGTTTTCACATAATCCTTCCATACACTGGACTCCTTTTATATATAGATAAAATACATATTTAATTATCTTCTTATTTTATTTTTATTTTATCTCGGCATATTATATAAGTCACATGGAAGGGCACAACTCACGCATGTTTCGAATTCTAAAAGTCTTCTTGATATGGACTTATAATGTTTCATTTTTTAAATAATTTAGCTTAACCTTCAAATGCTTCAGTAATCATCACTCTTTAAAAATTCAAACGTTAAGCCGTCGTATTTAACTTAATTCTTCTTAACAAAGAATTACTTAAAACAATAATTCTCAAAGGATCATAAGTCAATTTATTCATGGTAACTTTATTTATTTACGTATACTACTACTTACCAAACACAAAATCATCAAAAACATGAAACCTAAATCCCAGCGACATGGTTTAATTAGCCATTAAATACTCCCGTAATTAGTTAGCGATCCCATCATAAAGGAAGACCAAAAAACCAACCAGCAAAACCTCCACGTGTCAACATATCCTTTGTTTTGGTCGTTCAACTGTCCAGCTAGGACACCACCTGTCCTAAATGGGGTTTTTCGCCTTTGCGTGCTTTCCACTCTAGTATGATCCCTCCCGACAATCACTCATCTAACGGCCACGGTAGGCCACGTGTCATAATCTTAAAGGTCCCACGTCAAATGATAATCGCTTCATAGCTAAGATGAGAATTCTATTCCCTACACACCTACCTCACTGGTCACATGAGAGCTACGCGCTTCTCGAAGATCCGTACTTTACCATAAAAGATTTATGTTATAACCCCTCGTAGATTTTGGTTCAGAGATGTCTGGTATGTTGCTCAAAAAAAAAAGATGTCTGGTATAGTATTCTACGCGCTTACGAAGATCCGAACTTTTCCCTTAAGCTTGTGTTCTGTAATAAGCCTCGTAGATTTTGAATTCCGACATCTCTGGCAGTCTAAGGGTAGATATGTCTATTTGTACCATGGGAATCTCCGAATCGGTAGGCGCAATTTTAAGAGGAGAAAGATCTTTACGGGTCCCACGTAAAGCTGGCAAGAGAGAGACTGTCACTTTTAAGCATGTCGTGAAGGGTAAAACTGTCCTTTAGCCGAAAGAATCAGGGGTAAGTCACGTGGTGACAATTAATTGGACTAGAGGAGGTATAGGAAGAAAAATAAATTCACGCGTGACTCTCACGTCGATGAGGTGATTTCATCGGCCTACCCATTGCGCATTTACCGACTATATACGAAACTTTTTAATTGAATTAATCCTAAATCAGAATATCGTGTATCAACTTTATTGAAGATTTTGTGATCGTCCATAAACGTGATTTCCTTAACTTTTTTTCTAATTAGATAAAATATAAAGTGGCTACAGTTAGAAGATGCCAGAATTAATAGATTCGTATAATCTATATGTGGATTGTTAGTTATAACTTGTATCCTACTAGTATAATTCGGAAAAGAAAACAAGTGTAAAGCATAAGGGATCATCCAAGGAGATCATTCGTACTACATACGAATATGCCCCCACGTATGGGCCACTTTCTCCACAAGGAACAGAACCATGTCACGTGCAATCACGTAGGATGTCTTAACGATCTAAAACCATAGACGATCTAGATCTTGCCACGTCGACGACAGAGTTCTCCGTTATACTAGTAATTCAGGTTTCCATACATGCTTTTGGACGTGCAGTGCAGTAACCGAACCTGCCAGAGCAATTTAACTATTCGTTTAGCTTAGCGAACAAAGACCAAGACTACAATTCTTTGTGCTGCATTTATTAGCTGTTAATGTTTGTCATATCATTAATGACACATTAATGACCAATTTGCGATTAGTATTAAAATCATTTTTATGTTGTAACTCGACAACCGGTCAATCTTTATTATAAGCAGCTAGTCTAGAACGTCGAGGAAAATAAAAAAATGTGAATAATCAAAGTATGCTAGCGGAGAATCTTAGAACAACTACAAAAATAAACAGAGTTACGGGCTTTTCCGTACGTTCAAGAGAAATTTTGTCTATAATACGTTGGCCCTTGATGTTTTTGGATAGTATACTATATTTTGGCTCAATAGCTTTTGTGTCTTTAATGGCTCTTTCCACGTCGGTTTTAGCGGGAAATTGTGTACGATTCTCCGCCGGAAACGGGAATGGCCAGTAACCGGTAGGTGGTGTGAGCTACGTCATCAGAACGTAATAAAGATCATTATTACGATAAACTTGGCAACAAAATCAACCAAAAAAATCAATCGAACGAAGAGTGTCCACGAGAATATATGGGTCCGGTCGGTCGGTGCCGTTAATTCTCATAAAAATTCTTATTTTATGGATAATGTGACTTTCTTTAAGAATAATTCGAAACAATTTAAAAATAATAATTCTGCACAAAAGAAAAAAACACAACCCACAAGAAAAAACAGCCTTTGAGCAACTCGTAGGAACGAAACGTTGAATGGACAGAAAAATCCCGTGGGGGAATTTACTGATGTGGCAATACAGCTTATACATTCTTAATTTTTTCGTAGGACCATTCTCCATTTTATTCGATACAATTTCTAAAGGGCTTATTTGATAAATAGCCAAAAAATATAATGTGTTATATACCCTAATCTTTTAGGAAAATTATTGATTGTTGCGTAGTATTAAAAAAATCCTTTCATAGTAAGTGTGCAACCTAACCTAACCTAATCTCTGCAAGGGCAATTTCGTAGTTGACAATGGAATTGAGACAAAAAGGAGTCCATGTGACGAGACAGAGTTCGGTGTAGCTTTTTGACTCACTGTTAGTGTTTTGGCGCCAAATTTCAATATGCTTTCCCTCTCTCTTTGATCTTCAGAAGTTTTCTTTTGAATGCAACCATCTAACAAGTCTAAAGTACTAGGCAACATGACAAATGTATCTTTCATGATTATTATGCGCATCAGAAACTTATGATCGGAGATAGTGAACTTGTTTGTCAACTTGCGGCTCCATGAGATACTCGGATTAAATGTTCGATCTCATCAACTTGCAGTTTTTTTTTTCTTTTTGGAGATCATGAATAGGATCAGATTCACAATATCAGGAAGACATTGGCACGACCTCTGTGTTCATTAGTATATATATATGCTAAACATATTTTAAAGAGGTAAGTATATGATTGTTAGGGGTAGTCGGGGAGATCAAGTTATTTTTTAACTTTTACAAAGATCGCACCATTACTCTCAAGGGGCATGTTGTTCCTCGGACGTGACAAAAACATGTAATTTCCGTTGTTATTATAGTCACTGATATTTTCTATGATTAATACTATAATTTACTTACTTCGATAGAACGACAGTTGTAAATGGAGTTTCTTGTTGATTTGGCCACTGTATCGCCGATTAATATTTTATACTTATTTTGCATAAGATTAGGGTAAGGCATGTCGACTCTTCTCATATAGCATCGACAAATCTCCGTAGTTTTAGGAGAACTTCGTGGATCTGA
This sequence comes from Hirschfeldia incana, assembly GCA_026261945.1. Taxonomy (NCBI): domain Eukaryota; kingdom Viridiplantae; phylum Streptophyta; class Magnoliopsida; order Brassicales; family Brassicaceae; genus Hirschfeldia; species Hirschfeldia incana. Next base: position 161,313 of record JABCMI010000138.1, on the reverse strand, counting down.
GGATATTCCTTATACGAAATCTCAGCCGTCCAATTTAATATTGGAACTACCGCCAGAGTTTGACTAGGATTTTGTCCGTTGATGAATACCTTATACCATGTCTCTCTAACATATTCAAAAGCTTTTAAACTAAGTTAAAGCCGCTTTTAGACTAATCCAAGTGAATTTTTAAAAACTTTATTCGATAAAATCAACAGAACAGCAGAACCCGATAGCTAAACATGACCTTGTTTCCGATTACATTATAGTTTTCAAAAGTTTATCTATGTTGTGTGATTTCGTGGGTTGAACCGTCCATTCTATGTGTACTTCCAAAGTACATAGTTACCTTTTATAGGTTAATCCATAACTTTATCATTTCTATATTGTTTTGTTATGTAAATATCGTTGTGTTAGCTACATACACCATATGTTGTAAGAGAAATTGGTCACTAAGGTTAGTCCTGCTGTGATGGTTTATATATTTGCCTCTCGTCGCTTTTCTGAATGATCAGTATTAGTTACATGGGAAACTTTTATACATGTGTCTGTATCAGCATGATAGAGTAAGTTCTAGTTCTCTATAGTGTCTGTTTATGCCACGTTAATTAATTACAACTTGTGGGTAATACAATGACATCCACACCGACAATAGCATATAAACCAATAAACGGCATGAGACGATAATTGGAGACGAATAAGTTGAATTAATCACATGCTTAATATCACAAGTAAAATGTTGGGCCGAATACCAGTCAATGTTAGGGGAGGTTTGAAGACTAAACCTAGTTGCTGAGGCCAGATGTATTTGAATGTTCAAGAAAGAGAAGGTTTTGACTTTTGTTTCACAAAAGTGCTTAAGATACATAAATATAAGTTTTGAGTTTTGATGATAAAAAAATGGTTGACTTCTGCATATACAAAGCCAAAAGAAAAGGAATAAATAAAATTATCACAGTTAGAGCATGATCTATGTTATGTGTTAGCTGTTGAGTAGTGACGAAGTGGAAGGCTAGAAGCACACACGAGTAATTAGGAGTGGTACACCGTACACACCACTTCCCTCTCACGCCGCTTGAGAGTTTCTTTTTTTATAATACTTCTAATATGTCAACGAGTATTGTTGGCTGATAGTTTATACTTCTAATATGTCAACTAGTATTGTTGGCTGATAGTTTATGTTATTTTGTTCTTGTCAACCTTGATTTTTAGTACATGACCCTGTTTATGTTCACCATTATAATATACTACTTTGTTTTTAAATGTACTATTTTAATTAATGTAAACCTGTTTGAAGAGTATATTCTCTATATTACTGAAGAAAATCGACAACGCCGCTTCATGCCGGCATATATCCAAATCGTGCGTGTTTGTGGATGATATAGATACTGTCCATTTTTTGTCAAATTCGGATACTGGTGTAATATGCCCATAATTTCAAGTTAATATCACAACTGTGAGCATTGCGTTAGAGTTCGGAGGTGATGAGACTTCAGAACATATTAATGCAGAACCAGTGGCGGAGTTAGTATAGAACAAGAGTGGTCATATGACCCATGTGAAAAACAAAATTTTCTCTATTTGTTAAAGAAAATCTGAGATAATTAGCTTACTGAACCATATAAAAAAACATTTGTTATCAAACTGACCCATGTCAATAGATTTTCTGCCTCCGCCACTGTGCAGAACTAAGGGTTAAGCGTATTAGTTTTCTCCATACCGAAACATAGAATTACTAAACAAGAACTACATGCACGTTACAAAAACTTTATGAAACTTTATTATAAAATATAAAACATTGGGCTAGGCTCGTTATAGCTAGATGGCTAGTATGCACAGCCATCACATTCTATGTTTAAACCTGATATGGGCCCTTTTATCACATTCTATAGATTTTTCTTTTTGGATTCCATTGATAAACTCGTGAACACATGTCTCTCTAACATGTTTGCATGGGATCAGCATCCGAACTTTTAGAGAGCCGTTGTTTGAGTCGCAGTTCAACCGCACCACTTATATATGTATTCGGATTTCGGAGTATGCGTTCTGAGACTTGCATCTCCAACCAAATATATATGTTTACATCAAACATTTTAATGTTTCGTTTACGTATAGTTAATATCAAAATATGTATACAATGCTCGTCTTGAGAGCTGAATTGACTGCCAGATGAAGAAAATTAATCGAAACAAACTATATCCGAAAAAACTGAAGCACAGTTTATCATAAAATTTTGCACCACTACGTCAATAATAATATACACGAACAAAACCGACCAAAATAATATACACATTCAAACAAACATAGAAGCCACAGCCACGAAGAAAACCACAAACCAGCCTAAACCGAAAGAAAAGCAAAAATCAGACACCGAAGACGTCTAAGTTAAAGAAGTTAAAACCGGCATCTACCGGATATCAACACGAAGACGTCTAAGTTCAGTAAGGAAAGTGGGACTTGAAGTGAGAGTCCTATGAGCAAGACTTCTTATGTCTTCTCTTGAACATTCTCTCGAGATCCTCACCAGTTCCCACATTGCTCCTTCCTTTACCATCTCTTTCGCATTCCCTTCTGCAAAATCTCAAAAATATCATGTTACAACGGCATGATTCCTCAGTTTTTTTTAATGGATGCAAACCAATACACTTACCGTGTTGTGCTAAGTGGCAGAGAGCTAATTCGATATGCCGCTTAATAGCTGTAGTTTCGGTTTTGGCATTTTGAACAATCCAAGAGAGTGCACCGTCTTCTATTAATAGTGACTTCCCTCTCTTAGTTCCTGCTAATTAGTGCATTAAGTCAAATAAGTATTAGATAATGAGATGTTAAGCCAAAGAGAATATTTGGATGTATCCAAACCTTGTGTAGATGCTCTTGACTCGCATTTAGCAAAGTTTGCGATTCCACGAGCAACTTGTGCAAGCACATCGGGATGTCCACATCTCACCATTCCCAACAATGCTGCAATCCCTCCTTCTGATCTTAGCTTTGTCTGCAATTTATCTGTTTGAAAAAATATTAATCAATAAACAGTTTGTGGATTCTTATTTTCGTTATGTAAGTAATGAATTTAAGATACCATTTCCACATAGATTAGCAATTGCTCCAGCAACCATCCTGAGGGTTTGAGGATCTTGAGCATTAGCTGCTGTTGATGACAATAAATCGATGCCTCCTTGATCCATGATCAGCTCCTGGTTGGTTTCTGATCGAATAAAGAAGTAATTATAATTTGGTTTCTCTAAATAAATAATATGATAACCTAGATGAATGAACCCATGAGAGGATAACATTTTATTACCGTTCATTGCAAGGTTGGCGATTGCACCAGCAGCAACTCTGTGAATGGTTTCATCTTCTGTACTTCTCAGAAGCATCAGTAAGGAAGTGAGACCACCGGCTTCCACGATTTGTTGCTGATTTGCCTCTGTTTTATTACATCAAAGATATCGTGAGTCCGGCTTTGCATAGGTACTGGTGTTAACAAAAATATATATAGAAGGATGCAGAAGGAAACCTTCAGCAGCAAGATTTGCTACTACTTTGACAGCATGAATCCTTACATCGGCATCGTCAGCCTCAAGAAGAGACAAAATCTTTTGCAAACCAACTTCAAGAGAAAAACCGGTGTAAGAAGCCATATATATGTTCTTGTTGTATTTTGAATACAAAACAAACAACCGATGGTTTTGAAAACACTAGAGATTACCTTGTTCAAATAGTTTAGCTACAGGAGGTTTCTCAGCGTTTCCCGGATCTTGTAACTGGGGAAGTTTTAACTGAGAATTGAAAGAGTCTAGAGCACCAGATGCTTTCTGTGAACCATGTCTCTCAAGGTTTTGTCTTGTCTGGCAAACATATATAAAAGATTGATTAAACCAGGACACCTTCAGATATTTTATCAACAACATGCTTTTTTTTTGGAAGATCCATGTATTAGTTACCTCGTCAGCACTGAGACTCAACTGCAGTAACTGTGTATGCAGCGTTGCTATTTCCTCTTCTAGTTTTTCCTTTTGTTGTGTCTCAGTTTCCAACATCTTATGGAGCCTCATGATCTCAGTGTTTCCTGATACCTAATGAATTATAGTCCAATAAACTTTGAATGGACACACCAAAACAAGAAAACAAAAACAGACAAAGGGAAGGCTTTAAGGATATACTTCCACTCTTTTAAACTCAGTGAGTTGCAGTTTCAGTCTATTCACTTCCTCTTCAGCCGCCATCTTCAGCTGAGCTTCTTTCTGGACCATTCTTTTCAGTTCAGAGACTTCCTCTAAGGCCGGAGCAATGGATCTCTGTAAGAAGAAAGAAAGATGTAGAAAGCAGGTTCAACGAGACTATATATATCTACAAGGGAGTGAACAAATATCATGCATGACGAGAGATAGAGAGACGTTACATTTCCATTCGATGTGATGTCCAGACCATTTTTCTCTCCGAGTGCAAGTCTTTCAGCAGCCAGCTTCTTCTGATTCTTTGACCAGTTCTCCTCCAGCTTCTTAATTGATTCCACGTAATCATTCTGATACCTCAGCTTTTCCTCCTATACACAACAGATATGATGATGACCAGCTCCTGGTTATGTTTCATCACGTTACAAGAACTCATGTACCTCTAGTGCATTGGCATATCTCTTTTCAGCCTCAGAGATTTGGTTATGTGCCTCTACGGTTATTCTCTCTATCTCATCAACGAATGCTTTCTGCTGCCTTTCGTTTTCCTCAATTAAACTGTCTAGCTGTACCTCAAGCCTTTTAGACAAGCTTTTATAATCAAACTCTTCCTTTAACTTTACCATATTCTCCACTTTCATCGCCTAATTAATAATAACCGAAAATTTAAACGTAGCCATCATAATAAGAATAAAGGAGTCACACAAAGATATGGTCCTTACCCTTTGCCCAAACATGATAGTGCTTGTTGTCTCCCCTCGATGTCGTGGTGATGGACCAATTGTAATAACCAAGGATGTCCTTGCAGTGCCTGTTGAGATCATACGCCAGATTGTCAAGTTGGAAATGATTCAATAGAAAAACATGACAGCTGAGTTTTTTATCATCTAATAGAAACACAAAAAAGCAGAGAGTAACTTGCCTCCAAATGAATCTCTAAGCAATCTAGTGAGCTTAGAATCACGGAACGGAACATGAGAACTGTTCTCAGCAAGTGCATTGATGCATTTCCCCAGTGCACTCAGCGAGAGATTGATAGATTTGGCTTCCTCTAGTGTATGTCCCTCACTTCCTGGTCAAGTATATTAACAAACACAAGTTGAGATACAAGAAAAATATATATAAAAATCTTAACACAAAAAGTGAGATTGATAGATGAAGAGTATCAACCTGATTTACTAATACGTTCCGAGCCAGCAAGATCCACCACAACTAGTTTCCCCTTCCGGACAAGAGGAGGCTTGAGAGATTTAGTCATGTGTGAGTTTCCATTACTCTCACTTGTCTTTAAAGAGCGTCTGACATGAACCTGCATTATTTTAGTTGATGAGATGAAATATGCAAAGACAACACTCTTCAAGCAATCGGTAATATTCACCATTAAGATAGCATGACTACGGGATGATTCGGTGTTGAGTTTAGTGTTAGCAGCGAACCGGTGAGCTTCTCCGAGCTGAAGCAATTCAAGGAAGCTAAGCTGATCCCTAATCTCGACCAAGGTGGCACCCGGAAGAGAAACATCTCCGCTTTTCGGGTCTTCAACAATGGCAATGTTATCGTTAGCCGGATCAAGAAGGTCTTGTACAGTCTCCATATACAGCTGGCATTTTACAAATACATCAAGAAAAAACATGCCAAGAAAGAACACACATGAAACTTAAAAAAAAGAATCAAGAAATTAATTAACACACCTGCAAATAAGAGACAGATATAGAATCTGTTTCCAAGGAGACTTGAGCTAAAATATCCTCCATGGCACGGACCATTATGCCACGGTCAGCCACGTCTTCTTCCCCGAGCTGTCCAAGTGTATATGTCTTGCCAGTACCGGTCTGACCATACGCCATTATCGTCCCATTGTAACCATCCAAAACACCCTACACAAAAGAGAGGCATGCAAAAGAAGGGAAAATCATAAATCTAAATGATTAAGCAACAAAGAGGAAGAGAGTTTTATTAAGTACCTCGACAACAGGTTTAGCCACAACTTCGTAAACTCTCTTCTGTGAAGCATACTCAGTGAGGACTTCATCGAACTCGAACGTATCAGTGTCCCAATTGTTTTTCCTTAATTTCAACCTCTTCACCTAAAAGAACCAAACACATAAACTGATTCGAGCTCTCTCCACACATTTTCAAATAAATAAAAAAGCTTAGTATATAGATAGATCAACTTGTACCTCTGGCTGCAACTCAACACAATCAGCGAAATCAGCATCAGCGATCATCTCCTCGCCACTGCGTGGCCTTAACCTAACAGCTACACGAACTCTCCCAAGAACTATAAAAAAAGCATCATGCAATTACAAAAACAGATCATGATCCTCCAGAGACATTCTAATTACTGTAATAAACAGAAACAGTAAAATTTTCTAGGTAAAAATAATAATAATATGAACAGAGGAGTTTTTTTTATATTTTTTATACCACCAGCGTCGCCGCCGTTTCCAGACTTAGAACCTGCCGGGGAGGAGGAGCCGACACCTAGCGCGGCGGGGCTGCTTTTACGAAGCGCCGTCTTGGATTTGAGGGAAGGTTTCTGTGGAGCGGAAGTAGAAGAAGCAGAGGACTGAGCTCGGAGAGAGGTTCTATGCGTACCGGTTCTGTGATTCACAGAACCGGTTCCTGAACTCGTTGACATTCCTTCTCTCTAGTAAACGGAACAGAGAAGCTTCTCTTCTCTACCGGTTTCCTCGATTTGGTTCCCCCCAGAAAATTCCTTGCTTTTCTCGGGACACGAACAACTGCTAACAAAATTTACAGACAAGAGAGAGATAGAGAGAGAGATTTGTCCGGTCTGAGAGGTAGTGTGAAGTGGAGGGAATCGTGTGTGGTTAGACACAGTTAAAACTAAACCATCATGTGGGTCCTGTATTTATTTTTTAAAAAGTTAAAACGTTTTTGACACTGGTGCCCTTTTACTGGTCCCGTAATTACCCCGTGTGACTATTTCTTACTACTATGCGTACGTTCAGCATGAATATCATTACTAATGCGAAAAAACTGTTATGACCATACACGAGAGCGAGAGAGATGTGACCATTTTAAATGCTCTCTAGCCATTTATCAAATCATTTAGTTAGGTTCGTGGATGTGTGTGTTTATTAGCCGTATTTATTGTTTCTGGATCCTTATTTTGTCTAATCACATTTACACTAGGACTACAAGATATGCTTTGTATTGGTGTTGTTGGTCCAGCTTTTTTAATGAAGGTGGACTAATTCGAATGAAGTTTAATATATTGGTTTGAATTCTCCTTTCAAACATAACTAGAGGAAGATAAATATATTTTATTTTTTGAACAAAGGGGAACCAAATATATTATATAATTTTTATATATATTAGGAATGGAACTCCTGCGATGTCGCAGAGAAATCTATATTTATAAAAATTAAATTTATCAAAATCAATCAAAACTTGTGGATCATTGATAATCTCAATTTCTTATTGATAATTAATTTGTAATTGAAATTGATGACTCGTTATTTTATAATTTTCTGACGATTTTCAAACTTCAAAATCAGTAATCAAGAAAATATTTTCCTCATCTAGATACTCTTCAAATTGTTGGATATATTTACTATTAATATAACCAATGATTGTGTCATTTTGCAACCAAAAGAAAAAAACATATAATTATAAAACAGTCAACTTTTCTTAAGATAAAAACGACATACAAACAAACATTTTCATCTAGTAGAAGAAAATTAAGACTAATAATTTCATTGTTCCATTTAGGATTTTTGGCCATCCAAACATGTAAAACTCTTCCTAATATTTTTTGTTGACAATGTTTCATTTGAACATCTTCTAAAAATTTGTAACCAAGTAACTTTATAAAACTATTTTTTCACCATATTATTATTAATTAGATTAGCAAAAAAGTTTACTTTCAGAAGTGCATAAACATTGACTATTTATAGATTTTGAAAAGCTCTCTTTGAAAATTCACATATTTTCGATTTAAATAGTTGCATTTTTTAATAAAGAATAGACACAACCTTTTAAACAGTCGCATCTTTTAATAAAAAAGAGACACAATTTTTTTTATAATAAAACATCTTTGATAAACTCTGTTTGAAAAGTCATATCTTATCAATTTAAATAGTTGCATCTTTTAATAAAAAAGAGACACAACCTTTTAAATAGTCGCATCTTTTAATAAAGAAGAGACATAATTTTTTGTAAGAAAACAACTATGACGAACAATCACAACTTTTCACAAGATCTGAGATTTAAACAGTTGCAACTTTTATCAGAGAAGAGACACAACTTTTCAACGAACAATCGCAATTTTTCACAAGAATTAAGCTACCTATAAAAACACACACCCTTTCAATTTAAACAGTTGCAACTTTTATGGAAGAAAAGACACAACTTTTTAAGTAGTCGCATCTTTTCATAAAGAAGAGACACAATTTTTTAACGAACAGTCGTAATTTTTCAAAAGCTACCTATAAAAATATCCACCCTTTCAATTTAAACAGTTGCAATTTTTATGGAAGAAAAGACACAACTTTTTAAGTAGTCGCATCTTTTCATAAAGAAGAGACACAATTTTTTAACGAACAGTCACAATTTTTCAAAAGATTTAAGGTACATATAGAAACACACACACTTTCAATTTAAACAGTTGCAACTTTTAACGAAGAAGAGACACAACCATTTAAGTAGTCGTATCTTTTCGTAAAAAAAGACACAACTTTTTAACGAACAATCATAATTTTTCACAAGATCTGAGATACCTATAAAAACACAAACCCTTTGGAATTAATCTGGATTCCTATTATTAATATATATATATATATATATATATATATATATATATATATATATATATATATATATGTAAAGATTTTGAACTAATGAAAAAGGGATAAAGGAAAAACAAAAAAGGCAATACCGACAACACTAAAAGGGATTTAAGGGTCCCCATAGAAAAAAAAGTGAATTTGTCAAATCGCCCCAAAGTTTTACATTCAAATTTTTGAATGAGAAGGTGAAATGAACTTTTGGGTTTCATATCATAAACTCCAAATTCGATTTGATTTATGTATTTGAAAGAAGTTTATATAAAACATACTTGACTCTATTATACAAATTACAAACTAGTAAATGTCTCGACTCATTTTGAATTGGTGTTAAGATGACAAGCCAAAAACAGTTGTTCCACTTGAGATAGAGTATGATATTGGTTGTTTTGTAAGATTCCTAGTTCTGTCAGACCTCATCCAAACGTCATGGTTTTGGCTCGTTATACCTCGGTCGAGTATATGTTTATAATCAAATGTCAAATGATTTTCTTTTTTTTTTTTTTTCAAATGATTTTCTTTTTAAATGTCGTTTCTGTGCTTTTATATACCCCGGAGAATTGATGTATAAAGAAGACAAATTATTCAAAGCACTCAAAAGTATACGTACTTATTGTGTAGGGGCCTTCCTCAATGAGACTTTGCCAAGTTGAAAATTCTCTTCAAGCAAAAAAAGATGAGTTTCTTCGTTCTACAAAAGCCACTTTTGTATTATATATCGTTTCCATATTTATGAAATTTTATTATTGTTACTATGGACCATACTGGACAATATGCAAAAGTTGGCAACAGCAAAGATAAAAATATCCCAATCGAAAATCAAGTCATATGAAAAGTATATATGTTTTCTGGTGTAAACTCACAAAATGCAAAAGGGTACACGCCACTGATGCAATGTCAGATCATATGGTATTACATCATGGGCTGAAATTGGTTTCCTAGAGGTTGCAATGTCGCAGTAATAAGTTCTTTAGTTATCTTCCCACCATTTTCAAAGGATCGCAAATATAAAGCATATAGTAAAAAGGGAAAAACATATGTCAAAGTTAAAGGAAGAAGTCTACATGTTCATTTGGTAGTTCTTAAATTTGTGTACATAATAGTGCGTTACTTTCCTCTCTTTGCTTTTTGGAAATTGTTTGATAAGATTCGGAATAATGGACCCATGATTTTAGTTGTAACCATCAAAGAAAGTTAAGGTGAAAGGAACATTTTACCATACCAAAAGGCAAAACCAAGTTACATCATCTCATACTCAGTCTCCAATCTCTTCAAGAGTCCGAGTTAATATAGCTTTGTGGCTTCACCGAAAACGCAACAACTGACACGTTTACTGTGCAATTGCACACGCCGTTAACCACCAAAGAGACGAGCCAAAAGATTCCACTAGCTTAATAACTGAACTCAAAACTTCTCATTATAGCATACATTCAAATTAAAAGAGATAAAGATCATAGTCTCAGGGTAATATGATTTTACAAACCAATTTTTTTTATACACAATCTAAATATCATCAAGAAACCTGACTATATCCTGCCTGCTTCAAATTGATGCAGAGAATATTAGGAAATATTCTATATTTTAATTATTTAAAGTTTTATCTATTATTAGGATAATTATCGTTATTGTTTTAGGGTTTTCTGGTTTTATTATATATAGCCGTCTAGGCTAAAGTTTGTATTCAGTTTATGATTTGATTAATAAAATTGAGAGTTCTCTCTTTAATCCTTGTTTTCGGTAGATCATTGGTGATCTCAACGAATTTAAGAAGACTTTGATCCTAGGAATTCGAAGACTAAATAGGTTCATCGTGTTATCCGTAGCTTCCGCTACATCAGGTGGTATCAGAGCCAACACTTTGGTTTTTTTTAAATCAGAGTCGATTCTGTTTCCTTCATTACCATGTCTTTTGGGTGCTTTTACTATCCTACAGATGATTATCCGTTTGTTTTATCTGATGATTTCTGTGAGGAGTTGAGAGAAATTCATGGAGATCCTATTTGGGATATTTATGAAGATGAAGAGAGCTTTATCCAAAATCAGGCTACGAATAATCTTTCAATCGATCCACTTAGTTGTTTGGTATTGGTAGAAGATCCATATGACATGGACTATGTCAATCCCGTGGAGAATCTAACAAAGTCAACATACGATGCTAGGATGGTTGGAACGGTATATGGAGAAGACACGTTGAAATCTTTTTCTAATGCGGCTGTGAAGTTTAAGAATGGGATTATCCAATTAAGATGTGTTGGAATTATTTGTTCGCAAATAAGGACCCTTGACATAAAGCAACAATATATTTGGTGGTGTGAAGAATTTTGTCACCGGTTGGTTAGTCAACATCGAGAATTTTATACGTGGAAGAGAAGAAACAAACTAATTGAAGACTACGATTAAGATTCGGGACGAATCTTCTTCAATCCGGAGAGAATGATGCAGAGAATATTAGGAAATATTCTATATTTTAATTATTTAAAGTTTTATCTATTATTAGGATAATTATCGTTATTGTTTTAGGGTTTTCTGGTTTTATTATATATAGCCGTCTAGGCTAAAGTTTGTATTCAGTTTATGATTTGATTAATAAAATTGAGAGTTCTCTCTTTAATCCTTGTTTTCGGTAGATCATTGGTGATCTCAACGAATTTAAGAAGACTTTGATCCTAGGAATTCGAAGACTAAATAGGTTCATCGTGTTATCCGTAGCTTCCGCTACATCACAAATGAATCAATCCTAGCCCAACACCTGACTTGTGTATAACACCTCAAATGCTACTAAGCATAGTGCTAGAAACAATCCAGGATACTATATATCGCTCCAACTCCAAAGCCTAGACGTCTACGATTCTCACATTGTTTATAAATACAAACTACTCTGACAGCTTCAATTTATCTACCATAAGCTATGTACAAGCTCCACTTATTCTAAGTCCAACAACTTCAAATGATGGAAACGTACTCAAGTAATAAAGAAATAAGTTAAAGCAATAAAATCACGAATTTCTGCACGTGGGAGTAAGCAAGGTCGGTGATTCATTCAATTACATGACACTACCCCTCAAACCAAAGACATTTCCAAATCTTCCACAATCTGATATACATAAACCCTAAGCTAGACACAATCACACAGACCACAGCTAGACATAATCACACAGACCATGCACAGCTTGTTCATGAGTCTCTCTACAAAGAAACTAGGAGAATCCTACAACTTCTAGTCAGTAACTTAGCTGTGCAAGGTAACTCCCTAGTTATATGATAATTAACAAGCGATTATCATATTCACATGTGATGACTTCACTATTAACGACTATTCTTTCAAACCTTGATAACCCTTACTCTTAACACACCATCATCTTATATTACTTCCACCCCATCTTATATTTATTTTCTGATAAACGTATTTATCATCAAGTATCCATGTAATGATTTTGCTTTATCTATATATTATTCATAAGAAACATATATATATATATATATATATATTTTTTTTTTTGAATTGCTGTGAAGTATCAACTTTGATTGCTTTTCAGTGTTGTCTTGTTTCTCTCGTTTGTATACGGTAATGTATTAATTGCTTTCAAGCAACTAATTTCCGTATCATTCTTTTATGAAGTAGGCTAAAAAGAAATTAGAAGACAATCTAACTCATAGCATTACGTTGCTATCTTTATGTGGTAACCTAAAACCCTAAAAAGATATTATATCATGTGATATTGTGCCGCTTGTTTGATCAAAAACGAAGAACACATACTACTTCATGGACTTATCGTGACAGCGCAAATAAAATAAAGCTAGTGACTCAGCAACTCACTACATACAAATCATACGTCTCCACGTGTCCGACCGACCATGACACCGGTTTAATCAATGTTCACGTAAAACCACACTAATTATTGGGATATTATAAGTTTAAAACCTTTAATAAACAAAAGATAAGCGAATAATTCAGATTCTTTTTCTTGGACTCAAAAAAACCCAATTCGACTCTCTCTCTCTCTCTCAATTTTGATCCAACGGTCTAATTCTCTCGTTACTCTTTGATTTTCTCGGGAAACCGAAAAGAAAACAGAGGTGGAAAACGAATCTGACGGAGACGTTTTGAGATTTTTAAGGGTAGTATTGAAAGTTTTGATTTTTTTTTGTTGTTGTGTGTGTAATACATCTCCGGTCGATCGATGACGTACGGCGATGGCGTCGGTAAGACGGTGCCTGAGCTGAAAATGAGAATGGAGGATCCCGAGAATGGAGATTATGTGAAATTAAGAGGAGGAGGATCGGATGATGAAGAAGAAGAAGGATCTCCTCAGGCGGGATGTTCGATAGGGTCGGTGACGTCTGTGTGGTTCTGGGTTAAATTGATCTCCCTCCTCGCTTGTGTTGCTGTTTTGGCATTTGTCATTATTAAATGGATTGGTCCATTTTTGATCGAAAAGGTTTGTTCTTTTGTTTTGTATAGGTTAAAGATCTGATGATTTCTGATTCTGATGGGTGTTGCTTGAATGATTTTGGCTTCTGATGTGTCTGATTATACATCTGTTTTTGTTTCTGGGGTTTGAATGATTGAGAAATTAGGGTTCTTTGTGTGTTTAGATTGGGCTTGTTTTAGGTTTTAAGCATTTAAAAACTATTTTTTTGTTCAAGTACCTGTTTGATTGTTTCCGAACTTGTCTTACATGCTACAAACACTGCTCACGAATTTTAGGTTCTAATGCAATTTTTTTATAACCTGTATGTGTTTGTTTGAAAGGGTTTCTTAGCTGTTAAAATGGGTATCATGCAGTTCTTGAGATCAGCAATCCCTTAATAATGTTTGATGTGTGTGTATTTCAGGAACTGATTCCATTTATAATTTGGGTTAGAAGCACATTCAGCATCCCGATGCTTGCTCTTCTCCTCTTTGCTTCGGTTGCTTTATTCCCAAGCATTCTTCTTCCTTCCTCTCCTTCCATGTGGATGGCCGGTCTTACCTTTGGTTATGGAAAAGGTTTTCTGTTGATTATATCAGCAGCCTCAATCGGCGTTACTCTTCCTTTCTTAATCGGACATCTCTTCCTCCACAAGATGCAAGTAAGCATCATCATCCTTAATTACTTGGGAGGTTCTTACTCGCTCTTTGGCTTAATTACTTATTGTGAGCTTTACATGATCACCTGGCAGGAATGGTTGAAGCAATACCCGAAAAAAGCAGCCATACTTCGAGCAGCCGGTGAGGGAACCTGGTTTCATCAGTTTCAAGCAGTCACGTTAATCCGTGTCTCTCCATTCCCTTACATGATTTACAACTACTGCGCATTGGCCACCGGAGTTCACTACGGTCCTTACATCTTAGGCTCTCTTGTTGGAATGGTTCCTGAGATCTTTGTCTCCATCTACACGTATATGTCTTCTCTCCCACTATCTCTGTCACTATGGTAAAAAGACATGTTTCTGCAGTATCTTTAAATTTTGTGTGTTATTGGGTTACTTGCAGGGGGATAATGCTAAGAACGCTAGCTGTTGCATCAGATAAGAGACATGGTCTTTCGGCCATGGAGATAGTAGTGAATGTTCTTGGTTTCTGTGCAACTGCGAGCGCGACTATAGTCTGCACAATCTATGCGAAGAAGAAGCTAAGCGCAATGCAATCAGAGGAAGCAGCAGAAACATCATAAAAGTACACGCTACTCGAAGAACTCTTTTCATCACCAAACACGCTTAAAGAGCAACCATCACCATTCTAACACGATCTTGGAAGTTGTATGTAACTGATCATATATTATACAAAAATATTTTGTTTTTGTTTCGTTCAAATGAATATCTCTGGTTTTTTCTTGTATAGATATAATTCAACTAGATAATCTAATTATTTTTTTCCTTAATATACGATCCAACTCATGGTGTTCATCTGTTTATGTATTCCGGTTATGGAAGACAGAGCTCATTGGAACGGTTACAGAGAGCTTTTCCTGTACAATTAAAAAATGGAAGAACAACGGTCAAATACGAATTTATCACAGTTCTGCAATAACATAAATAAATGTGGTGTTAAGAACTTTTAAAAAAAGATTAGATTTTTCCGACAGAAAGCATGATTGGAAATTGAAGCGAGGACATTTAATGATAGTGTTTACTGAGGCTAACTGAGAATTGTACAATGGTCATATTGATTTAACAATTCACGGTGCCATTACTACTGTCTCATTGAGTACTGTGTGTGTGTCCTCTACCTCATGATTCTTCAGCAGGAAAGGAGCTCTCAGAAAGTAGAACATTATTATCAGGGGAAAAAAAATTGAAAAAGAGAAAGAACAAAATGATTAAACAAAACTGAGTAAAACAGAAACAAACAAATGACAGAAAGACGTTTACTTTTGTACACTCATCTGTCTCTGTCTTTAATTCTCTTCCCTTTTGATACCCCATGAGTTTCCAAAAGTTTGATTTGGGACCTCAAACATAAGAAAATAAAAACAAAACCATATTCAACAACCAAATGATTAGAGAAGCCAGGTTGATTACATAATCCCCAAAGATTAGTAAAAACTAATAGTTTCTGATAATTTAAATGAAATGTTACAACTCTCTGTAACACGCATTGAATACGTCTGAAGCTAACAACTCGGCCGGGACCATAACTAGTTGTTTTTTACTCATTTATTTTTAGTCATTAAATTAATTGGCAACCCTGGTTGGTGAAGGAGAGAATAAATGCTTTTGGTAGAAGGTACAGACAAGCAGACACTTACTTCTTCCCCTTAACATTACAAAAAAAACATATAGGTGATGAACAAAACTAAGCACGTGCTTCCTCTTCATTTGGTGGAAGCCAGAGCGAGAGAGAGAACTTACAAGCTTACTTTCCAGCCAAGCCACACAAGTCACACACTCTCTTCTCTGTATTTGCAAAGTTGAGCTGCGCACAGTTCTTTCCTTCTTCTTTTGTCCAGTTTGATTCGCAAAACCCAAGTCCCATTTTGTTCTCTCTGACTCTTCACTCTTGTGATTCCTTTTCTTTTTGTCGTTTCACGAAAGTCTTGACCTTTGGTCGGTAATTTCTTTTTTAATTTTTTTTGTAGCCGTTAACATAAATGCAAAAGCTGTTGAAAATTTCTTAGCTTGAGCTCTCAATCCCAATAAAAATCAACCGTTTCGCTTCATTGAGGGTTCGTAAATGCAACCACTTTGTTCTTGATTCCGGAAGAAAATCCGTAGATTAACGAACCGGGTTCGGTTTCGGATCCTAAACCGACAATGTCAACTGGGTAGATCCGTTTATATCCAGCCCCCCTGAGTTCAACTATGAAAAGGTTTTACCTTTTTCTGGTTCTGGTCAATTTCATCTACATTTCAACTTCTCCATGTTGTTACTCTCTTGTCACAATCGAACAAGAGCGAAACATTCTCCTTCAGTTCAAAGAAAGCATCACTGACGATCCCTACAACAGCTTAGCCTCTTGGTCACCCAACGGAGAACTCTGCAACAGCTTCAACGGAGTCACTTGCAACCCTGAAGGATTCGTTGACAAGATCGTCCTCTGGAACACTAGTCTCGCCGGAACACTATCTCCGAGACTCTCCGGTCTAAGCTCTATTCGAGTTCTGACCTTGTTCGGCAACAGGTTTACAGGTAACCTACCGTCGGATTACTCAAAGCTACAGACTTTATGGACCATCAACGTCAGCTCCAATTCCTTGTCCGGTCCCATCCCTGAGTTCATCGGTGGTTTGTCTAGCTTAAGGTTTCTCGACTTGTCTAAAAACGGTTTCTTTGGTGAGATCCCTGCTTCTCTGTTTAGGGTCTGTGACAAGACCAAGTTCGTGTCTTTGTCTCACAACAACCTCTCCGGACCGATCCCTGAGTCGTTAGCGAACTGTAACAGCCTAGAAGGGTTTGATTTCTCTTACAACGGTCTTAACGGAGTGTTCCCCACTAGGGTCTGTGATATTCCTGTGCTTGAGTATATCTCCGTGAGGAACAATCTGTTGTCTGGTGATGATGTCTCTGGGGAGGTTGTGAAGTGTAAGAGGTTGAGCCATGTTGATTTGGGGAGTAATATGTTCAAAGGGTTAGGGCCTTTTGAGGTTCTTGGGTTTGTGAATATAACTTATGTTAATGTTTCTTGGAACCGGTTTGGTGGGGAGATTGGAGAGGTGGTTGGTTGTGGTCAGAGGTTGGAGTTTTTGGATGCTTCGGCTAATGAGTTAACCGGTGGGATCTCTGGTGGTGTGACTGGTTGCAAAAGTCTCAAGCTTTTGGACTTGGAGTCTAACAAGCTGAGCGGGAGTATCCCTGGAGGTATTGGGAAAATGGAGAAGCTCTCGGTTATTAGATTAGGTGAGAACTCTCTAGATGGGGAGATACCAAAGGAGATTGGTAGCTTGGAGTATCTACAGGTTTTGAATCTGCATGATCTCAACCTCGTTGGTGAAGTTCCAGAGGATATCTCCAATTGCAGATTACTTCTTGAACTGTGAGTTTGATCTTTTATCAATTCTTGTTACTGTATGTGAGTCTCTCTTCTCATTGTTGTTGCTTTGCAGAGATGTTTCAGGGAATGGTTTAGAAGGAGAGATCCCTAAGAAGATACTGAACTTAACAAACCTAGAGATTCTTGATCTGCATCATAACCGTATCAACGGAAGTATCCCATCTGAGCTTGGAAGCCTCTCCAGACTCCAGTTTCTCGATGTTTCACAGAACTCTCTTTCAGGCTCGATCCCGTCTTCACTTGGGAGCTTGAACAGGCTAACGCATTTCAACGTCTCCCACAACAATCTCTCCGGTGTGATCCCTCCTGTTCCGGTGTTGCAAGCTTTTGGCTCTTCTGCATTTGAAAACAACCCTCTCCTTTGCGGTGATCCGCTTGTAACTCCTACTCCCTGCAACTCACGTGGAGCAGCTGCAAAGTCAAGAAGCTCTCAAGCTCTAAGCGTTTCGGTTATCATCGTTATAGTTGCTGCAGCTGTGATCCTCTTTGGTGTCTGTGTTGTGCTCGGTTTGAACCTCAGAGCTCGTAAAAGAAGAAAAGACGAAGAAGAAGTGGCCACACTCGAAACAACTCCTCTAGCCTCTTCAATAGACTCCTCAAGCGGCGGTGTGATCATAGGAAAGCTCGTTCTCTTCAGCAAGAACTTGCCTTCAAAGTACGAAGACTGGGAAGCCGGCACAAAGGCTCTCCTCGACAAGGACAATATAATCGGAATGGGATCGATAGGATCAGTCTACAGAGCTTCATTCGAAGGTGGAGTATCTATAGCAGTGAAGAAGCTCGAGACGTTGGGAAGAATCAGAAACCAAGAGGAGTTTGAGCAAGAGCTAGGACGCCTAGGTGGTTTGCAGCATCAGAACCTCTCTTCTTACCAAGGGTACTACTTCTCCTCGACGATGCAGTTGATTCTCTCTGACTTTGTCTCCAACGGTAGCCTCTACGATAATCTACATCTAAGAATCTACCCCGGAGCTAGCACGAGCCATGGCGGGAATACTGATTTGAACTGGCAAAGAAGGTTTGTGATTGCTTTAGGAACCGCGAAAGCGCTCTCTTTCCTTCATGATGATTGCAAACCAGCGGTTCTTCACCTCAATGTGAAGTCCACCAACATTCTTCTAGACGAAAAGTACGAAGCTAAGCTGTCAGATTACGGGTTAGAGAAGTTTCTTCCGGTTCTAGACAGTTTTGGTAGTAGTAGGAGGACCAACAAGAAGTTTCACAACGCGGTTGGTTACATTGCTCCTGAGCTAGCGCAGCAGAGCTTGAGAGCTAGTGAGAAATGCGATGTGTATAGCTACGGTGTGGTGCTTCTTGAGCTGGTTACAGGTAGAAAACCGGTGGAGTCTCCATCAAGGAACCAGGTTTTGATATTGAGAGATTACGTGAGGGATATGCTTGAGACTGGTTCGGCTTCTGATTGTTTTGACAGAAGGTTGAGAGAGTTTGAAGAGAATGAGCTGATTCAGGTTATGAAGTTAGGACTTCTTTGCACGTCGGAGAATCCGTTGAAGAGACCGAGTATGGCTGAGGTTGTGCAGGTTCTTGAATCAATCAGAAACGGGTTTGGATCATGATCAAATGCTTCTTTTCATTTTTCATTCTTTTGAGTAAAAAAGATTGCATAGAAAATGTGCAGTGTTAGTGTTCAGAAATTAGAAAAGGTTTAATTCTTTTGTTCACAAACTTTTTGAGATTTTTTTTTTTACATGTTTCACAAGCTTTTTAAGTTACGTTTATAAACACCAAGCTCAACACAAGTTATACCGTAATAGGATCTAAACAATCCCGGTTCGATACCATGACATGAAGTTAGTAAGATCCCTAGATACCCAAGCATATTTGTCAAAGCTAATTAAGTGAATGACTTTAAAAAATACAAGTAACATGAACATGGAGAATATAGAACATGTTATTATCGTATACAAGAAGTACTAGGCATGTCAAATGTAGGTGTTTTTATTGAAAATAAACTCAGTAAGTTAGGGCTAGGTACAAATACCTGTTACTTGGTTAATACTCGCAAATTATCAAGGCAAGTAACAAGTTATAAAATTTTATTACTTGCAAATACAAATCAAGTGCCAAGTCATAAAATTATTTAAGGTTCTTGACTTGTTTCTACTCGTTACTTGATTCTCAAGACATTTTATACAATTTATATTATTATTTCAGCTAGTTTAATATTTATATTTTATATTTTAAATTCTAAAAATATCAAATGATGTATATAACATATTCATAGAAAAGTGGAAATGTCATAACTACCAAAGAGGAAAATATTTTTTTTTAATGTCGGACAGAAAAATTGTGGTTTTTTATTTTCTGTTATGTGGAACGAAATAATTCTCTTTTTAAATTTCTCTTAATACCAATTATATTTTACAATATTTTTTTTCACATCGGTTGTAATAAAAAAAATCAAACAATAACTTTTCTAAAACTGAATTCATTGAAATTGACATTTAATTTTAAAGTTTCAAATACAAAAAAAATAACTTTAAATTAGTAAGTACAAATCGAGCAAATTACTCGCAAATATCTGAAGTACTTGTTTAACCTAGTACTTGCTATTAGCAAGTACAAATACAAGGCAAATATTTTAAAGTAATACTTGGTCACGGGACAAATCGAATTACAAGTAAATCAAAAACTCGGAGTACTTGCTTTGTGCCCACTCCTACAGTAAGTACATACAGTATATAAGGGGAAATAACGTAGAAAATCCCCATATGAGGAAGTAAACAACACACATGACGTTCTCTCGTATACGTTGTGCTTTTGCATTATCATCTTCAACCCTTTCCGTTGTATGATCTATTAGATCATGTGTAGGAACAACAAGCACTTGAAGAAGAGCACTCGGATCTCGTTTCAACAGTCTTTGTTTGAAGTATTCGGATTCGATTGTTGCTTTCCATTGCTTTGATACACATTTAAATCTCATGAGAGGTTTCACCTCAAGTCTCTCTAGGATAAGCTCAACCACATGGTGAGGTAACGATTCCATTACTCAAGAGTCAAGACCAATATGTTTTTCTTCTTTTTGGATTGAGCCAGTTTAACTGATTTTATCATGTAACTATAAATCCGTAAGCAAAAAGGAAAAATGAAGTCACGACACTTATCTTTTCCTAATTAACTCTTTAATATAATGAAAAAGATAATTACGAATTACATAAAGATGATGATGATCATGTTTAATCAAAACCCATCTAACCAGCTAATAAATCGGATACTTGTAGTTATCGAGTTGGTTCTCTCACGAAAATACGAAATCAGTTGAGCTTTGCTCAATTTAGACTACTAATCCGGTTTGTATGGTTTATAGCTGGTTAACTTGTCGACCAGACGGCACCTTCTGATTCAACACGCCGCCGTTTTCGCTACTTGATAGAGATAAATCCCTTATATACGCCGGAAGCCACTCGAGAGACGGTGTCGTTTCGTATCCGGGACCTGAATCGTCTCCTTGTCGCCGATCCGATCTACGACGGAGGTAACGATTCCGATTGTTGTAAGCATACATAGATAATGGCCATAAGCTCGAAATCTGAATGATACCTTATAAAAGAGGTTTAATTCTTTTTGTTCACAACTTTGTGAATTTTTTTTACATGTTTCACAAACTTTTCTTGATACGTTTGCTGATAACAACAAGCACATCTTTCTCAGACAAATTACCGAAACAGAATTACTGTTAAAAAAACAAGCATATGGTGCACAAAAAAGTGAAGTGACAGTAAAAAAAAAATTACACCAATACATGCAATAGTAGTAAGATAAAAATCATACAGCTATGACGTCAAACGTAAGTGAAATAGAAAAAATAATCAAGTTTATTGAAACTCCTCAAGCATGAAAGAAAGACTGATACAGAGTGTGAAATAAAATCAAAGACCATAACAGGAGGATAACACAAATAATGATCTTTTCTTGTTTTGTACACCGTGGTGTTTCTTCAACCCTCTCCGTTGTATGATCTATTAGATCATGTGTAGGAGGAACAACAAGCACTTGAAGAAGAGTACTCGGATCTCGTTTCAACAGTCTTTGTGTGAAGTATTCGGATTCGATTGTTGCTTTCCATTGCTTTGATACACGTTTAAATCTCATGAGAGGTTTCACCTCAAGTCTCTCTAGGATAAGCTGAACCACATCGTGAGGTAACGATTCCATTACTCAAACAAACCAATCTGTTTAGAAGATACGAGTGTAAATTAGGAATACGTATAGAAAAGAAGAAAAGGAGCTTTCAACACTTGCCTTAATTATCCTAATGAACACCGTGGAAGATAGTTATAAAGTTCGATGATCGGAATTCGGAACTCTACTGTCCTCTCCGTATTGATCACACGAACAGCGATTACACGTTGCTAGTGAGAACTGACAACTCTCACGATATCATGGCGATCGGAGATGAAGGTCTCATGGCGACACTTCATTCACATACAACTCTCCCGAAATATCTAATATAGAAGAGAAAAAGCTTTAACGGCAAATCCTCCTGCAGTGATAGAGTCTTTGGCAAATCCTCCTGCAGTGATAGAGTCTTTGCCTCTCCCTGCCACGTCACTCGTAGTCAATGGCTGTGTTGATGACCTTCTTCGGGACTTCCGAAGTACGGAACAACGTATCATATAATTACAAATTTCATAAATATCATCATTGGAATAAAACCAATCAAACCAAACTAAACCGAATACTAGTAGGAATCGAATTGGTTCTCACTTTCTGGTTAGTGAAAAATAGATGAGTGAACTACCCACCCATTAATCCGGTTTGGAGTCTACAGCTGGCATCTAATCCGAAACGACGTCGTTTCGTTCACTTGATTTGATTCTTTCGAGAGAGAGAAATACAAACGTCGAAAGAGACGGCGCCGTATCATATCAGTGACGGACGTCTTCCTCCTGGTTGCCGATCAGATCCCCGACGGAGAGGTAATGCTTCCAATTGTTGAGACCCTAATGAAATGGAAATTTTCCTTCTGTGTTGATTTTGCAATTGAGGAGAACCAGAATCGATCTCTCTGAATCGTTTTTTGTCTTTGAGTTAGATATATGTCTCTGACTCTGATACTTCCTTTTTAAGCTTATACAAGTCTCTTTCGTGGCTATAAGTGGGGGAAGCGATGGATCAGGGAAGGCAAGTGTTTTCAGTTGATCTCCTGGAGAGATATGCCGCGAAGAATCGTGGGATGATCACATGTATGGCTGCTGGTAACGATGTGATTGTTCTGGGAACAAGCAAAGGATGGATCATCCGCCATGATTTTGGAGTTGGGAGTTCTTATGGTATGTTTACGCAAACAAATCATATTGTTTCTATATTCAGTTCAGTGGTTTAAATGTGTATAGTAATTTTTGTATGGAATTTATAGATATTGATCTCTCTGTTGGTCGAACTGGGGAGCAATCTATTCACAAGGTTTTTGTTGACCCTGGTGGTAGCCATTGCATTGCTACGGTCACTGGTGTTGGAGGAGCTGAGACTTTTTATACTCATGCTAAATGGCCTAAGCCTCGTGTGTTGAGCCGCTTGAAAGGTTTGCTGGTTAACTCCGTGGCTTGGAACAGGCAACAGATTACAGAAGGTTATGCTTCCGTGTTATATGATGAGTCTTCTTTTTTATTTTGACATGGATATTGATTTTTTGTTGTTCATTCCCTGAAGTTTAGTTTCAACTAAGGAGATCATCCTGGGTACTCAAGATGGACAGCTATTTGAGATGGCTGTGGATGAGAAGGATAAGAGAGAGAAGTACATCAAGTTCTTGTTCGAACTAGAAGAACTTCCCGAGGCCTTCATGGCTTTACAGGTATTAATGTTTATTTTGAGTTTAAGCTGTAATGGCCAATATGTTTCTTTTTGTTGATATTGTGTTAGTTTAGCTGATGCCGGTTCTTTTGTTAGGTTGGTTCAGTTTGTTGGATATCTTGAATTTTTTTTTTTTATATTTGGTCGAAAAGTTTTATCCCTGATGAGTTTTAGTCTTCCCGATCAAACCATGTTTCCTTCATTGGTTTTGTTATTCCAACCTCTGACTTTTTGCGCAGATGGAAACAGCCAACATAAACAGTGGAATGAGGTACTATGTGATGGCTGTAACTCCCACTCGACTCTACTCGTTCACCGGGATTGGAACATTAGAAGTAAGTTAAACTCCGTTCTGCTATGCGATGACTTCTGTCCCCCATTCTATAATTTATATGGGAACATGTAGTTTCATGATAGCAAAATCAATTTGTAATCATGAAGTGAATTGGGTGCATTAGAGATTAAGTTTAGGGCTCATGATATTATTAGTGAATTGGAAACTTATGGGTGTTATTCTCTATGGTTCCTTAATTGAGCTTCAAAGGTCAACCCTGATTGTTCTTCACTTCAAATATCAGATAGAAGATTGTATGCAGCCTCCCATTGTTTAGATCATGTTGCTTCCATATCTATGGTCTGAAATTGTGAATTAGATTTTCGCTATTCAGTTTCTAATTACTAAGCCTTTACTTCCAGTCTGTTTTTGCTAGTTATAAAGAACGTGCAGTACATTTTATGGAACTTCCTGGTGAAATACCAAACAGGCAAGTGTGAATTACCATAGGCTCATTTTGCGTATGACAGAAATCACAAAGTGTAACCCTCCTCTCTAACCAGATAATGGTTGCCGTCTTTCAGTGAACTACATTTCTTTATAAAGCAACGAAGAGCGGTGCATTTTGCGTGGCTTTCAGGAACAGGAATTTATCATGGGGGCCTAAATTTTGGTGCTCAGCACAGGTAGAACGATAATACCCATATCTCTGTGAATTATTTACTGGGATCTTTGTTTTTGTTACCCTCTCATATTTTTTGGTTATATCATTCTATTACTTGATTGAAACTTGTTTGGTAGTTACCCAAATGGTGATGAGAATTTTGTGGAGAGCAAAGCGCTCTTGGACTACTCAAAACTGAGTGATGGCACTGAAATAGTCAAGCCTAGTTCGATGGCACTCTCAGAATATCATTTCTTGCTTCTCATTGGGAATAAGGTTAAGGTATGTTTTGGACACATGTAGTTAATACATTCCTCGTTGCAGTTTCATCTGGCTACATATGTGTTTTGTTTCAGTAGTGGTCTTACTTTCTGGTTTTTGCATTCCTTATATGTGGGGTTAGGTTGTGAATCGGATAAGTGAACAAATCATTGAAGAGCTTCAGTTTGATATAACGGCAGATTCAGCTTTGAGAGGCATAATTGGACTTTGCAGCGATGCGTCTGCTGGTCTTTTCTATGCGTATGATCAGAATTCGATCTTCCAGGTCTGTTTTGGGGGTTGGCTTGTACTTGTTTATTATGATCTTAATTAAATTACTTGAGTAAATTTCTCTGATATCGTGTACTTTTTCTTCTCAATTGTGGGTTTTGGATATCTTCTCTAGGTTTCTGTGATTGATGAAGGCAGAGATATGTGGAAGGTTTACCTAGACTTGAAAGTTTTTGCTGCAGCTTTAGCAAACTGCCGTGACCCTCTCCAGAGAGACCAAGTTTATTTAGTTCAGGTGATCATTGATGTCTGTCACCGTCAGTCTAGTTAATAGGACATGGACATGTTTCTCATGCCATTTCTGTCATATGTGCATTTCATTTTTATCATCTCAATATTTCTGTCGCCTGCCTATAGCCGGTTTGCCAAAAGAATCTGTCTGGTTTTGTAATGTGTAAATTGGCACCCTCTCTTGTAGGCAGAAGCTGCGTTTGCTGACAAGGAATATCTACGAGCAGCATCATTCTATGCCAAAGTAATTTCTGGCTTCTTTGTTTTACTTTTCTCTATTATGGTAATATTCATTTTGATGTGGATACATGTTTCCATTGCAGATCAATTATGTAATATCTTTTGAAGAGGTCACGTTGAAGTTTATTAGTATCAACGAACCGGTAAACATTTACATTTGTATTTTTACCTGTTTTAAATATATACCATAAAGCGCATTTCAGAACATAAAATCTCTATTTCCGTGCTTGCTGTTTAGGAGAGAAAAATGTGTTTGACATGTGGGTTTTAATATACACCGGTCTATATTGCTTATGTGAATGCAGGAAGCTTTGAGAACCTTCCTGTTGCGGAAGCTTGATACTCTTTCAAAGGATGATAAATGCCAAATTACAATGATATCAACATGGGCAACCGAGCTGTATCTGGACAAGGTTTAGCTTTTGCTTCCATGCACAACTTATTCTCTGTTCTCACTTCGTAGTAAACTATTGGGTTTCTTATGTTCAATAATTATTATATACTTCCATACCTCGTTTGTTATAGTGTCGTAATTCCTCTTGTTGATTCTGCGTTCTGGTTTATTTCTGAGTCTTATCTTATTTCGGTGTTTTTGGCTCTTGAATGTGGATTAGATAAATCGACTGCTTTTGGAAGATGATACTGCTATAGAAAACCGTAACTCAGAGTATCACTCAGTCATTCAAGAATTCCGTGCTTTCATGAGCGACTGCAAGGATGTATTAGATGAGGCAACCACCATGAAACTTCTGGAGAGGTAATTTCAACAAGTATCCCAGGCAATATACTAAAATTATGTTTTATCCAGTGAGCACTTGGACCTTTCTGATGATGGTGTTTATTATTTTCTGGACTAATCTATTCTCTTTAAGACTGTTCTAAGCACATCTCCTTGATATATCTTGCTTGCAGTATGAAACATCGCCTTTTTCCTTCTTTCATTCTTTTTCTGATTTTGTTGTAGTTATGGTCGGGTTGAAGAGTTGGTATATTTTGCAAACCTGAAGGAGCAGTATGAAATCGTTATTCACCATTATATTCAGGTAAGGGGCGTGATAAGCTTTATATTCCTAATTGATTCATAGAGATACAAGATATTACTTAGTGTTGTTCAATTTACTGAGTTTTTTTCTCTATCCGTTTAGCAAGGGGAAGCAAAGAAAGCTTTGGAGGTGCTTCAGAAACCTTCAGTTTCAGATGAGCTTCAGGTGTGTAAAAGCTACAACAGGTTCTTTTTCAAAATGTGTTCTCCGAATCTTTGCTTCGTCATGTAGCTAAAATATGTTTTACACATTTCAGTATAAATTTGCGCCAGAACTTATAATGCTTGACGCGTATGAAACCGTGGAAGCATGGATGGCCAGTAAAAATCTTAATCCAAGGAGACTGATTACTGCAATGATGCGTTACTCAAGCGAACCTCATGCAAAGTAATTACCCACTTTTCAACTAAATGTCCATTCACGTTGTGGTATTAGTCTTACCAACAACTCCTCATATTAAACTGCAGGAACGAGACACATGAAGTCATAAAATACCTTGAGTTTTGCGTCCATAGTTTGCATAACGAGGATCCAGGGATTCACAATTTACTTCTCTCATTATATGCCAAGCAGGTCTGGTTGAGTCCCTTCAATATTTTCTCTTCGTTTAAGTCATTAAACTTTTAGAAGCCTGTATCCATATAGCAACGTCGAGGGTTACTTTTTTTCTTTCCCACTTGTAATATTGCGTAAAGAATTTATGGGAAGTGATACATAATGGTTTTTATTTCATATATCCAATTATCAGGAAGATGACAGTGCCCTCCTCCGTTTCCTGCAATGCAAATTTGGGAAAGGACGAGAGAACGGTCCTGAATTTTTCTACGATCCCAAATATGCATTGCGCTTGTGTCTCAAGGAAAAGAGAACTCGTGCCTGTGTCCATATATATAGCATGATGTCTATGCATGAAGAGGCGGTAGCCCTTGCTCTTCAGGTAATAATTCCACTATGTCAAAAAAGGGGTATTATCCATTTCTGTCTTATATGCGCGATCTTTAAAATACGATACTGAATACGCTAGCACAACTGTTTCTGTTTTACAGATTGACCCAGAACTTGCTATGGCTGAGGCTGATAAGGTTGAAGATGATGAAGACTTGAGAAAGAAGCTGTGGCTGATGGTTGCAAAGCACGTCGTCAAGCAGGAAAAGGGAGCGAAAAGGGAAAACATAAGGAAAGCTATTGCTTTTCTCAAGGAAACTGATGGCCTTCTAAAGATTGAAGATATTTTGCCATTCTTTCCGGACTTTGCCTTGATTGATGACTTCAAGGTTAGTCAACTCATTCTCTTTTCCTGGCACACAAACAGCTCTGTCTTGGCTTAACCAAGTTGCTTCTCCACTCTTGTTATTTTCATCAATACCCTTGTACAGGAAGCGATTTGCTCATCTCTGGAGGATTACAACAAGCAAATAGAACAATTGAAAGAAGAGATGAATGATGCCACACGTGGTGCAGATAATATTAGAAATGATATTAGTGCCCTAACTCAAAGATATGCTGTAATCGACCGCGAAGAGGAATGCGGGGTATGCCTTTCTAAGATGAATAGCCTTCATCTTATAAAATATGAATCATATTTCTGGACGATCCAAAATAATTAGCACACCTTATCCATTTCAATGTACCAGGTTTGTAAGCGTAAAATCTTGACGATGACCGGGGATTTCAGAATGGCTCAGGGATATTCATCATCGGGACCACTGGCGCCTTTCTATGTTTTTCCTTGTGGGCACTCTTTCCATGCACAGTGCCTGATTACACATGTCACAAGTTGTGCACACGAAGAGCAAGTAAGTCTCAAATCATGAGTTCTTATTATGAGTTCCCTCTTATTTACATGTAACATGTGAAGTTTTAAATACTACAAATTTCAGCAATATTCAATAGCGTAGCTCTTAATTCTACTTTTAGCGAATACATGAATCTGTACCAATGTTAAAATGACTATTTCATTTTTGGATTGGATCTGTCTAGGCCGAGCATATACTCGATCTGCAGAAGCAGCTGACATTGCTTGGTAGCGAACCCCGGAGGGATATAAATGGTAATCGATCTGATGAACCGGTAACTAGCACAACTACTGCAGACAAGGTAAGAACATTTGTTCCATTTCTCGAGATTTTTATCTTATCTTCTCTTAACATCAAAGGCTTGACATACGTTCCTTACCGTGAGGCAGCTTCGATCAGAGCTAGATGATGCTATCGCCAGCGAATGCCCGTTCTGTGGAGAATTAATGATCAATGAGATCACTCTGCCTTTTATTAAACCTGAGGAAACACAACACTCCGCTTCATGGGACCTCCGACCACAGACCAACTTAGCAAACCAGAGGACCATTTCTTTACCTGTTTGATTTGTGTATAGCTAGCTTTTGGAGTGTGAATGTGATTTTGCGTGCGAATGTAATATTATTATTAAACATGCTTCTTGAGATTCATTCATACAATAAGTTTGATCACCTACTTGTAACTATATAATCTAAATGCTACTATTTCAATCTGAAAAGTTCCTTTTGTTGTTCATGATTTTTTTATCCGTGATGCGATTCATCCTCGGGTTCAATATCTTTTTCTGCAGATATTTTCTTCGACAGAGCCTGCTTGCCCCAGCGCTTCAAGTCATAGGCTCTCTTCAAAGGTTTCTTCTCCTTGGTAAGTCTTTTATTTGTAATAGCGATTGCAAGATCGTTCGGGAACAAACTTTGCCAGACAAAGCCGTGGAGAAGCGTGGAGACGAACAAAACGCAGACCATGGCCGAGGAAATGAAGGAAAGAGTGAGTGCTAGAGCTCGGCTAGTGAAACAAGGTACGGCTTCTGCATACTTTATCGTTGCTACTGAGGCTGTTGTCATAGGAAAAGTATATGACCACCACGCCACTGAGAACCTGCACATCACGTTGCCAGTTAGTTGCATCAGTACATCTTAGAGCCTGAGAAATTGTGTAAACCCTGAGATGAGACTTACTTGAACCCGGTGAAGAAATTTATCCGAACTACTAGGGAAATGTATAGGAAGAGTGCAATGAAGAAGCAAGTTCTTGAACATCCGTCGAACTGGCCATAGATTGTGTTCCAAGCGATACTTGCTGCTGATGGTGCAGCTATGAACATAGAGTAAACAGGGTGAAGCTCTTTAGGCAATGCTTCACTTGTGGGAAGCCTTTGATAAAGTGTTACAAACACAACTAAGTAATGTGCAAAACCTACTGCCCACAGGAACTTAGCTGCTTCATTCCATCCAACTTTGGAAGCTAAGATGGCCCCGACGAAGTTCCCTACAATTGAAAGATGAGAAGACGGGTTTGCGACTTTGCAGAGCCGCCTTCTCCCTCCGGACAACCACTGTCCGTAAATCTTAAGCTCAAGGAAGAAGTAAGGACCCATGAAAACGCACCAGATGGCTGGATGGAGGGGTTTTCGCGTGAGCACGGGAGGTACGCTGATGGCTAGAAACATGCAAACCACCCAAGGAGCAAAGAAGAAGTTGACTCGAACGGGATGGAAGTATTCTCTTTTGATAGCTTCGAAGTAGAAGATGCATTTGAGCATGTAAGTGAAGGAGACAGAGACTAGGGCTACTAGTGCCAGTAGCCATAAAACTAAGTTGATCACTGGTGGGATGTGTAAGAAGTGTGTAGCGGGGCTTTTAGCTAGTGCAAGCCACAAGACAGCTTGACTGCTAAGTCCTAAACAGATACCGTAGCATCCTATAGGGAACCTTAGAAGGAAAGGCCATTGCTCTTCTTTCGGAAGCAGGATATCTTCATTGTCCTGCAGGAAGAATAGAGTCAGAACTAGCTTATCAAAGCTTTGAAGAGAGAAGAGGAAGGAAGAGTTGTTACCTTGACTTCATCTAACTCGGGTCCTCTAAGAGCAGCAAAGTATCTTCCTGCGGAAACGTTTTCGTTTATAGATTCATCTTTGGTCTCACCATCTTCACCTCTTAAGGAATTCTCAATGTCTCTCTCCCTTATTACAGAAGGCAAGAGAGAGTTTTGTTTGCTGAGCGTCGATTTGGTTCTAAAGATACTGAAGTCGCCTTTCCGACCATCTCCACCACCGTTGATGATTCCGCGTGTTTCGAACCCGGCAAAGCTACGACCACTCCTCGGTAAACTCTTCTTCTCACTTCTTCCTTTAGATTCTCTGTTGAGCACAGAGAAGCCCGTCTCTAGTGACACCTGTCTGCTGAAACCTCGGTATGGTCGTTGTCTCCCACGGTTTGGTCCTCTGCTGCCGGGAAATCTCTTGTTGTTGTTGTTATCTTGTTGTTGCGGTTCCTGCTCTGCATCTTCTTCTGGTACAACTTCATTGATGTCGGCAAAGTTGGAACGAGGAGTTGATTGTTTTTGTTCCATTGATACGAGAAACTCGATACTTGAAACAGAGGAGAAGATATTCTTCTCTAATATGTGAGCAAACAAGTTGATGTATATAGAGAGAGGTCATGGACTATGTTTAAAGGTAAAGCTTGTGGTTAAGGAGAAGAGCTCACGAGAAAGCTTGGTGCATGGTGTGATTATGGTGTATGTGTACAAATACTTTCCTGTAAAGTTTCTGAGGTTTCTCGTGAAAGTGTTTCGATCCCAACAACTTCGAAAGGAAAAAAAAAAAGAGGCCGTTCAATTAGTCACGAGACTCCAATGCAAAGCCAAAGTCAAAGCCTATGCCTTTTATTTGCAATAGTCATAGGTTGAACCGGTAACAGTATGGTTGATTCTCCATTTCTATTTGCTCCTTATGTTAAGTTAAAACTTTAAAGTTTAAAATGTACTTTGAAATCTGTTTAAACTAATTTACAGATTTTTTGTTGAAATTTTAAATTTATTAATCAACAAGAGAAAGAGACTATTTACATATGAATAACTCTTAAGAGATACTAGTTAAAATGAATGAATTACACTTACCAAGCAAAGTGCCTAGATCAAAACATCAGTTCTTTTTTTTTATTAGCTAATTTAACGGTTGACAACTACTATGTGTGAGTTGGTTCAGTAGATGTGGTTAAGGCCAATTCGTTGCCGTCACAAACCTAGCAAGGTTAGTAAAACAAATGGGGCAAGTACTTCTTGGGTTTGATATCAAGAGATTGGTAAGGAATAAGTTACTTAGGTAAGTAAATGTTTGACAACATTATGTCGATAAGTGCTTATATATTATGTTCATGAACACATAACTTACAAAGTTTTACTTTTAAAATCTACAAATCTAGTGTTGAAACCATTAGATGTAGAATGCCGTCGGTTCACTACTATCATTTTTCTACCGCTTTCGTGGCATGTAACCCGGTTTGAACTTGGATGATAATTATGATCAAACTTAGTAAAAAGTAAAAACTCTTAAATGATAATCGTGGTTAGATTTATACTGAGAGGCTTTTGAAAGCAGTTACTATTTACAAATTACACACGTAAAAGTTGGTAAAATATCTGGAAAATAATACAAAAAGTGAAGCAACCGATTATATGTATATAAATAAGAATATTAGCATATATTTTATATTTTTCTGAGCAAAACTTAGGTTCACCTCTATGGTGAACCTTTAAATTCACCTATCCTCTAATGACCAATCAAATTGCTAACTAAATTAATGATAAAAAAATATTAAATATTTTTTAAAAATCAAAATAATTATAGAATAAAATAGTGTCAATTTTATTAATGTTAGTGACACCATCTAAACCTTAAATTCAAACTCTATAGCCTAAACTCAAATTCTAGACTCTAAACCCTAAATTATAAACCCAAACTCTATATTTTAAATCTAAATCCTAGACCCTAAAACCAAACCATAAACTCTAAACCAAAAACCTAGACCCTAAATTCAAACTCTAAACTCTAAACCCAAATTGTAAATCCTATACCTTAATTCTAAACTCTAAACCCTAAATCATATATTTAAACTATATATTGTAAACCCAAATCCAAGATCCTAAACCCAAACCATAAACCTTAAATCTAAACTTATATCCTAAACACAAATCCTAGACTCTAAACCTAAATATTAAATCCTAGAATTTCTAATTTGGATTTATGGTTTGGATTTAGGGTCTTGGATTTGGATTAGAGTATATAGTTTAAATTTATGATTTAGGGTTTAGAATTGGGTATAAGATTTAATGTTTGGGTTTAGAGTCTAAGTTTGAGTTTAGGGTATATGTTTATGTTTAGGGTCTAGGATTTTGGTTTAGGGTTTATAATTTGAGTTTAGGGTCTACGATTTGGATTTAGGATATAGAGTTTGGGTTTATAATTTAGGATTTAAGATTTAGAATTTGATTTTAGGGTATAAATTTGGAATTTATGGTTTAGATAATGACACTAGCATTATTAAAATTGATACATTTTTATTTTTTTATTATTTTATTTTTTTTTTTAAAAAATAATAGTTTTTTTAAAAAATAATATTTTTTTATCATTAATCTAGTTTACACTTTGATTGGTTATTAGAAAAGAGATGAATTTAAAGGTTCTTTATAGGGGTCAACCTAAATTTTGTTCATTCTTCCTTCTTTTTAAGAGATTATTCATGAATTTGGTCCCTTCTTGGCTTTACTTTTCCTTTTATCCAAACAATAAACTTAAAATTATCGAGACAAAAAAAAACAATACAAAAGTGACAATAAATCAATTAGTAACCGCACATGGATTGGCCCAAAAGACAAACTCACATAAGCTGTCATGATCTCTCTCTCTACCTTACTTTCTTCTTACAACTTTTAAAAATTAAAAGGACATAAACTAGAAAATTTGGTTTGCCAACCAACACGTTAGATCTCTATCCCCTAGTATATATTTGCGAAGTGATTTTGCCACATGTCCTCTCTATAATTAGTTTCACAAAAAAAATGGTGACATGTCTACTTCAATTGATGACATGGCTTATAATTAAATATAACATGGACAAAAATGATGACATGTCTAATAAAATTGATGACAGGGCCTATAATAAAATATGACATGGATAATTGTATTTAATGTAAATATATATATTTTTGGAAATATTTATAGAATATGATAATAACTCATATATTACATTTAGTGTCGATCTATATTTTTGGAAATATTTTTAAAATATGGTAATAACTCATAAATCATCATTAAAATAAATATATTCAAATATGGCATTAAAAATTTCGAAAATATCATTTAATTATATATTTTAAAATTATACAATTTTATTACAATTTTCTTTCAAAAATGTATTCTTTTTTTGAAAATTAATAAAATTTAATCGTAAAATCATTAATTTTTGATAAATATTATCTAATTTTAATTTCTTATAATTATAAATTTTCTACTACAATTTTTTAATATATTTAATTAATAAATAGAAAGAAAAATTTATCTAAGATTATAATTTTAAATATATACATGCATATTCTTAAATATAATTTAAAATAAACAAAAATAGTTGTATATTAATTTTATGTTCAATTAAAAAATTGTATTAAAATAGTGATAAGAAAAATAAATTTTTTTTTTTAAACATAATTTATCCCTAGTATATATTTGCGAAGTGATTTTGCCACATGTCCTCTCTATAATTAGTTTCACAAAAAAAATGGTGACATGTCTACTTCAATTGATGACATGGCCTATAATTAAATATGACATGGACAAAAATGATGACATGTCTAATAAAATTGATGACAGGGCCTATAATAAAATATGACATGGATAATTGTATTTAATGTAAATATATATATTTTTGGAAATATTTATAGAATATGATAATAACTCATATATTACATTTAGTGTCGATCTATATTTTTGGAAATATTTTTAAAATATGGTAATAACTCATAAATCATCATTAAAATAAATATATTCAAATATGGCATTAAAAATTTCGAAAATATCATTTAATTATATATTTTAAAATTATACAATTTTATTACAATTTTCTTTCAAAAATGTATTCTTTTTTTGAAAATTAATAAAATTTAATCGTAAAATCATTAATTTTTGATAAATATTATCTAATTTTAATTTCTTATAATTATAAATTTTCTACTACAATTTTTTAATATATTTAATTAATAAATAGAAAGAAAAATTTATCTAAGATTATAATTTTAAATATATACATGCATATTCTTAAATATAATTTAAAATAAACAAAAATAGTTGTATATTAATTTTATGTTCAATTAAAAAATTGTATTAAAATAGTGATAAGAAAAATAAAATTTTTTTTTTAAACATAATTTATAATGTATTTATTAAAAATATATTTTAAATTTTTTTACTGCACATGGTGCAGGAAAACACCTAGTATACTTATATATATGTGCGTTATGAGAATGAAATCACAACAACTTTAACATAGTTACAGAAATGAAGCATGTAATATAAGAGTCCTGTTAGTTGTAATATATAGCCTCAAACATCTAGTAGAGTTTTTTGTTGTAAGATCTAGACATCTAGTAGAGTTACGACCTTAAAAGGTTTAGTTATATTCACCTAGACAAGTAAGTCAAATGATAAAGCTAAACCCTACATTAGCTAAAACATCAACATCTTATTAAAACCTATTGAATAATACTTTGAAATTTGGATACCACTCTTTCATCTGAATAGAGTCTGATTCGCCAATTATAGTAAACAATAGGAACAATAAAATTTATGTGTATTAGAGTATATAAAAGAGACGCAAAATAAAAACAACCAACCCGTTTGTTGGTTTGTTGAGGAAGAAGACTCTGAAGCTAAGCTCAATATCTCGATCAAAATTATAAATTACAAATCACTGTAAAAAAACAAAGTGGTAAGAAATATATATATATATATATATATATATATATATATATATATATATATATTTTGAAAGAACTTTAAATTTCAT
The DNA here is from genome assembly GCA_026261945.1 of Hirschfeldia incana. Classification (NCBI taxonomy): domain Eukaryota; kingdom Viridiplantae; phylum Streptophyta; class Magnoliopsida; order Brassicales; family Brassicaceae; genus Hirschfeldia; species Hirschfeldia incana. The sequence continues at coordinate 126,193 of JABCMI010000138.1, read as the reverse complement.
TCCGAAAAAACTTTCTTTACAGAATGTACTGCTAATGCTATAAAAACGAAATTTTCAAACTCTTATACAACTTTGAAATATATCAGTTCCTTCCAAACCAGATAGCCATCGCCTTCTCATACTTCCCTCCTTTCTTTCTCCTAAAAGATGATATTCTGTTTCTTATCATCCTATCCAATCGAGTAGTTAAACAAGTCGCAGTCTGCAAAGGTTCTCCAACTCGCCTAACATTTCTTTCTCTCCAAATAGCATACACAGAGGCTTGGAAATAGTATCTGTATAAGAAAGTCAGAAGCTTCCCATTGAGTCCTCTCACCACCTCCTGGATCGCATCTGACCACTCATAAACCCTTCTATTCCTTGCTATGTTCCTCGTAAGCCCAGACCATACTTCTCTTGAGTAAATACACAGGTGATTCCTAGTTTCAAGAGCTGCTTTACACAACCAGCAAGTGGAAATAGCCTGAGGATTCCACCTGAAAATCCTATCTCCAGTCGCTAATCTGTTTTGAATAGCGATCCACACATGGAAAGAAAACTTCGGAGTAGCACCAGAAAACCATACTCCTTTAAACCAAGTGACATTTGGGGCCTGCATTCTGATAATATTCCATGTCTGAGAAGTCGAAAAACCGTCTTTAAAATCACCATTCTCCCTCTTCCATAAGCATCTATCATCCTGATCAATAACTCTATTTTTTAATCTCATCACCTCTTTATCAATCAACTGAAGACAAAGAGCTCTATGGCTCTTTGTTCGATCAAAATTATAAATTACAAATCACTGTAAGAATACAAAGTGGTAAGAAATAGTATACTTTTAATAGGTATTGAATGATAAATTTCTTATTTATTTTAATTCTTCAGCCTAATTTTCCCATATATTACCCTTTTCATATCATAGTTTATCAACCATTTACAATTAAATTGATCCCCCTTTCAAACCGATACTACAATCCCAAAAGAATCAAGAAACTTAAACCAAAAATATCGTAAAATTAAAAATTACTTCACCGGGTTAATCCTGTCTTTTTCCCCCACCTTCACTTCTGGTTAAGCAACCTGGATCTCTTCCTAGCTTCGCTATAGAGAACCACTCCCATAATCGTGACCCCGAATCCAGCAACACCCATCACCGTCACCGGATTCCTAAATATCAAAACAGAGACTCCGGCAGCCACCGCTGCTTTCCCGTTGCCCAAAACCTGCAATGTGAGGGCACTTGTGTGCTTTGTCACCAAGAAGTTCGTCAAGTTCACTAAATACGCCACTGTCGCATTCCCCGCGAGCAAGAAGATGATCAGTGGATCAGTCCTCGCCTTCTCGAATAGGATCCTTAACACGTTTCCTTCGATGTAGAGTGTAACTGGTAGTAAGATACAAGCTGCCATTGGAGCCATGTAGAGCAGCAGATTCATCGAATGTAGCTTCTCCGATTCTGACGTCAGTATAATCCCCTACAAAATAGCCAAATATTCGATTAAACCAAACCAAACCAATAAAAAACAAAACCAAACCAATAAAAGAAAACAAACTTAAACTCCATTGGACAAGATCACTTTAAGACAGATGTGTTGTCGGAAGGACGCAATTTCGGTTTAAATTAATTTTTAAAAAATCAAGAAAATCAAACCGGTTAATACCTGGACGACGGATTTAAGAGCTCTGCCGGCGGTGGAAGCGACGCAAATGAGAAAACCAAAGAGATGAAAAGAAGGTTCGGAGTTAGAAGCCAAGACGATGCCAGAGACGACGGGGAGGAGAGCCAAGTAAACTTCGGTGGACTCAGTTTTACACGTGATGAGGAAAGAGAAGACGGCGGTGAAGAACGGCGTGGTGGCTCCGATCGCTTGGTTAAAAGAGACGGGAATGTAACGCAGCGAAGTGTTGCCGCACACGACGGAGAGGCAGAAGATCGCCGAGAGAGAAAGGATCTTCAGAAACTGACGGCGCGAGAGGATGTGCTGACGCGGCACGACGCCGGCGACGTTGATGACGGCGGAGCTGTAGGCGGCGCAGGAGAGCATGTGCGTCATGGTCAGGAAGATCGGATAGCGGAAGCCGTAGTAGAAGAGGAGGTACTTGTTCAGGAGGAGGACGCCTATGTTGGAGCCGAACCAGGCGGCGATTATGGCCGCCGTGAGGATGGCCGGAGATACGGTGGGCGAGGAGAGGGAGAAAGGCTTTCCTGTGGAGGAAGAGGAGGAGTGAGGAGGCGTTTCCGGGACGTCGACTACTGTTTGTGGGGATGTGGCGGCGGCGTCGAATCTCGGGTTGCTCATCCGCCGCGTCGTCCATGACTGAGCTTCCACCATTTTAGTTAGGGGTAAAATGGGAATATAAATTTTCTCTCTAACAACTAGAGAGAGAGAGAGAGTCTTTTATCTTTGAGATCTGAGAGGGAGAGAGGAAGTAAGAAGAAGAGGAAGATGATGAATGTGAATCGGACGGTGAAGATTCTGATATAGCGGTAAAGTTTTCGAGTGATATCAGCCGTCGGATCTGATATTGGAGGGAGTTCTTTTATTTTTAAAATTAAAATTCAGAAAAGGGATAAACAAATCTAACCAAAATTAATTTTAAGATTCGAAGTCTGGTGTTGAAGCATGAGTCAGAAGTGTCGGTAGTAGGACCACTTCATTTGAGATCCATCCAACGGAAGCAATTTTCTACGACACTGCCTAATCAAATCTCTTAAGACACATCCTAATTGGTAGTAATTAGTAAACACAAGCCACGAATATTCGTTAGCCGTCAGGTTTGCTTCGCTCCCAAATTTTGTAATAAAATCGTCCTTGCTAATGTAGTAGCTTTGGTGTTACAGGCCATATGTGTTTCATTTTTGTGCTTAGTAGATCAAACGTTTGTGTTTCTCTTTAAAGCTTTTGATGATTTCGTGTTTATACATTTTAACCATGAACTGATTGAATCAGTCATCTATATTATACTGTATAAAATAAGTTATGCTCAACGTGCTTATTATATCTATGTAAACATGCATTAAAATTAAAATATTCTCTTTCTGTTTCAAATTACTTGTCGTTTTAGGTTTATATACACAGATTAAAAAAATATTTAATTTTACACATTTTCAAAACAAAACACTATTATCAATGCAACTAACATATTTCACCTGATACAAAAAATTTCATTTAAAACGATAAGTAATTTGAAACGGAACGAGTAATTAACATCTGATTATAATACAGTGTAATAAAGGTTGTCACATAAGCATTTAACAAAAAATGAGGTTGTCACAAATACCAAAAACAAGTCAGATCTGCGAAAATTTCTTTCCCATCTACATTAGCATTAACCACGCATTGACTTTGTCATTAAAGTGACTAAATGTGTGATCTGGTATGACCACGCCGACATCTGCCACTGCCACATGATAACTTCTAGTTTATCCAGTTACTATTAAGTCACTAAAAGTTGAATACCAATTATGGTAAGAAATACAAATACATTTTTACAGGACATTGCTCTAGAGAAGTAGACTTGGCCAACATAATCCAAAATTTAATGCTGCTTTCTGTCAAATGTTTTCTTTATTGCATTTTATTGTTAGTATAGTGTTTTCAGGGTTCATCACTCTACCATTCTGCCAGCTGATGATCAAGAATGCGATTGCTAGTATCCAAAGGTAATAGTTTTGTAATATGGCTTTAGTAATTACAAATACATCACGTTTCCTTTATTATAAAAATAAAGAAGGATATACTAACAACTTGCCCCAATAAAATTGACCTATAAATCATTCATGTGAAAGAGAGTAAAATTGACATGTCGTGGAGAATATATATTTGATTAAGTGCCTTAATCAAATTACAAAATGAAAATTTGTCGGTTGACAACAAAAAGGAGAAATGTCCCACTCTTTTGAAAATGAATAAACAAAAAGAATATGAAGTTTTGAAACACAGAAAACCATAATTTTCTTTTTGTATTATACGATAGGATCTGAAGTTATATGTCCAGCTTTAAGATATGTATTGTATCTATCAATAAAATAAGTTTCTTGTTATCTTATCGTCCATGTCCATTTTCTCATCCAATTGTTTTTAAATTTGGAGACAAAACTTACATTACATGAAAGAAGAATGCCCCTTTAAAAAAAAACTTACATGGAAGACGTAAGTTTCACAGCGGAACAATTATCTATGAACACGCACATATATTTTGTCAATGATATTGTCTGTATAATCAAGTTGTTTATATTATTGCAAAAAATTATCTAGTTTTTTATTAGTAATGATACTTCTGTGCAAGTGTGTGTAATACGATTATACGAAGGAGTTATCTTTACTTAGAAGGACCACCAGTGTTTTATCTGACTCGTTGCATTACATGGATAATGAAATGTCTCTTTTCCTAATTTACCTTGAGACAACTAGTGGATAGAGATGATTAGGGTTTACGCCACATCGATTCATAAGAAACTTAGAATAATAGATGCCTACGTATTATATTTATAATTACAAAATTCATATTTAACTAATCCTTTTGTTTTTTTTGGAGTAAAATCAAAGCCATGGATAATTTCATCTGTCTATATTCTGAAGTTCTTAATACTCTCCCAAAACTATATTCTATGTAAAAAGTAGATAAAATAAGATAATAATTGACGATTTATTTCTGTCAATGTGAGGCTATAGTTAAGGAGTAGAATATCTAAACCAACTCACCACATGTTCTTGATTATATGATCTTAAGTACTAATTACCATTGATGCCAAAAAAAAGTACTAATTACCATTTTTCTTCAGTTAGAAAGAATGTAGGCCAGACTATTATAGAAACCATTTGTTTCCATGTACAACCCACCATTAGTGGGCCTAGTATAACGGGGCTAAAGCTATTTGCATAGGGCGTCAAACAATTGGCGGCAAAACATCATCTACAACATTTGGTCAACTGACCAAAGAAAAAAAAGATACTGGCTTCGCCCGGGTTCGAACCGGAGACCTTCAGTGTGTTAGACTGACGTGATAACCAACTACACCACGAAACCTGTTGTACAATATTGTAACTAGAATAATTTGATACTTTCTATTTGCTGGCTGCTTCGTTTGTGATATGTTCTTTCTCGTTGATAGACCAACTATGCTTTCGCGGAGACAGTTTTTCCAATACAACAGAAATATTTGTATCTATTAACTCATGGATAAAGACTTTTTAGTCTTAATGTGAACTGTTGTTATTTTAAGATTTGATTTTAGTGCTATAATCTTACACAAAAGAAAAGTAAAAAGAAAAAAGAATAACTACATGTTTAGCCAAAACCAGGGGGGACTGGGGGAGTTCAGGATCTTCTTCATCACTGTTGTTGTTGTCAATGTAATTAACTCTGTTGCCACTACTACTCCATGCTGCTTCTCCTTTGTTTTCTACCACACAGCCACTTGAATCATATCACCTCTTGGTTCTGTTTACCAGCTGGACCAACACCGGTTTCACCTCTTTGTACCGGTGCTCGTATGTAACGTTCAGATTCTCTAGTGGATGGTCCCTCTTGAAGTAGGCCTCCTGGGGTGGATAATGAAGCATAAAGGGATTGCACGGTTTCTCTGATCTCACTCTTCATCCCTTCTTCTGCTCTTATTATCCCCTCTGAGAGCTGGCTCAACATCTTGCTGCTACAAATCTGAATGTTTTAGTATGCCTGTCATCATAAGTCACAACCTAGAACAAGAAGTGTCCGTGTCACTGAACAGAAGTAACATCCTCTTCTTTTTTTAACTTACCCGACTTGTTCCAATTTCACATCAGAGAGTTGCCTAGTTTTCAATTTTTGAGCACCAGGTTGATTCAAAGCTGCTGACTGCTTGACAATAGATATCATGTTGTTTCGTAATTCCTACTGCAATAAAACAAGTCACCGCTTGCTTTAGTAGTAAGAAGGCAGTGCAGAGTGTAGACGAATGAAAGATGTAAGAGTTGTTTGTTCATCAACACCCTTAAAAAGAATAATCCACGTTGCCTCACACTCTCACAGTGTAGCCTTTTTAACTCTTTATCTCGAATCACAACAAGTTGCTTGAATGACAATTGCCCATTGTGATGAATTTGGTTGTAAAAAGTTCCATCATACAAGCAACTTAAACTAACCGCAAGTCGCATTCTTTTTCTAACTCATATTTCTTGTCTGTCAATCGATTCATGATTACGTGTTCCTAAAGCCACGATAATGTATTGAGAAAGTCCATAAACCCTAATTGAAGGAGCAAAGCAGAAAGAGAGAGAAGATTTAACGTTATCTTTGAGGCAGCGAATGATATTGACGCGGAGATGGTCAAAATCGTCGTCATCCTTAAGCTTATCTACAACTTCTTCCTTGCTTATGTTCCTACTGGCCATCTCTATCTCCACTCTTCCTTCCTCTTTTCACTTCTATTTTTTCTTTTCGTTATTCCGCTTCTAATTGGTTACAATTAATAACTCAATAATTAATAAGATGACAAAAAATTAATACGTGAGGTTTTTTTTTCGCAAAACAGGAAACAATCGTAAATATATTAAGTTTTTTAGTACTGATTTTTTCTATCACAAATTATAAAAATATTACATATACATGTTTTACAAATGTAATATGAAAATTATGTTTTTATTCTATTTACATCATTTTGAATTGTTTTATAAAATTTAAATATAAACGTTCAACACCCTTTGGGACAAAATATTCTCATAAACTCTTAAATAAAATGGTAACTGAATTTTTTTTTTTCAAACTTGAAACCAAAAGTTTTGGTAGTATAAGAAGCAGATTTGGTTTAACTTATTTTAAATTATATAGTTAATGATAAACCAATTAAAAGTTAAATTTAAAATTATGGTCTATGAATAATTTACTTTCAAGGAAAAATAAATTTAAAATTGTTAATTCGTGGTAAAATAAATATATCTATACTATTATTTGCGAAGTGATTTTTTGCATTCGAGCTCTCACGTTAAAAGTTAGAGCGGTTAATATCGTTTATACCCTTAATAAAAAAAATTATAAATTATATATAAAATAAAAACGAATTTTGATTAGATAATTGATTAAAAGTACTAATAGTAAGACTTATCCAAAATCTAAAATACATTTAAAATATAACTCTTATATATATTGTGTTGTTATCTGAACTTTTTTAATAAAATTTAAAATACATAAAGTATATAACTAAATATTAATCAAATAAAATTCTTAGTTTTACATAACCTAATAGAGAATATTGAGTGACTTTTAAGATTTAATTCTATACCCAAAATCTAAAATACATTTAAAATATAATTCTTATATATATATTGTGTTTTATCTGATTTGTTTAATAAAAATTTAAAATACATACAGTATATAACTAAATATTAATCAAATAAAATTCTTAATTTTACATAACTGAATAGAGAATATTGAGTGACTTTTTTTGCATTCGAGCTCTCACGTTAGAAGTTAGAGCGGTTAATATCGTTTATACCCTTAATAAAAAAAATTATAAATTATATATAAAATAAAAACGAATTTTAATTAGATAATTGATTAAAAGTACTAATAATAAGACTTATCCAAAATCTAAAATACATTTAAAATATAACACTTATATATATTGTGTTGTTATCTGAACTTTTTTAATAAAATTTAAAATACATAAAGTATATAACTAAATATTAATCAAATAAAATTCTTAGTTTTACATAACCTAATAGAGAATATTGAGTGACTTTTAAGATTTAATTTTATACCCAAAATCTAAAATACATTTAAAATATAATTCTTATATATATATTGTGTTGTTATCTGATTTTTTTAATAAAAATTTAAAATACATACAGTATATAACTAAATATTAATCAAATAAAATTCTTAATTTTACATAACTGAATAGAGAATGTTGAATGACTTTTAAGACTTAATTCTATACCCAAAATCTAAAATACATTTAAAATATAATTCCTATATATATTGTGTTGTTATCTGATTTTTTTAATAAAAATTTAATACATAAAGTATATAACTAAATATTAATCAAATAAAATTATTAATTTTACATTACTGAATAGAGAATATTGAGTGACTTTTAAGATTTAATTCTATACCCAAAATCTAACATACATTTAAAATATAATTCCTATATATATATATATATATATATATATATATATATATATATATATATATATATAATGTGTTGTTATCCGATTTTTTTCAATAAAAATTTAAAATACATAAAGTATATAACTAAATATTAATCAAATAAAATTCTTAATTATATATAACTGAATAGAGAATATTGATTGACTTTTAAGATTTAATTCTATATGAGAAATATGTGTACCAAGATATTAAAAATATATAGTTAATATATATATATTTAAGAACTTCAAACAAAAATAAAAATAATATAGTCATTTAATTAGTAACACATATATTGATGAAAAGTAATAATAGTAAAACTTATCCAATAATTTTTTCATATATAAATAAAATGATATTCTGTAAAAAAAATTTAAGATCATAGATAATAACTTATCATGATAATGTTTGAATCAGTAATGCATATTTAGTTAGTCATTGTAAAATGATTAGGCCCGCTTGAGCGGGCACAACACCTAATAGCTTTTATATCATAGATATTTGATTTGAGGTTGATGAAAATCCGATGTTATATAATATTTTTTTTAGGAAAAAAGATTGTTAACCTAATAAATTTTCACAAGTATACCAAAGTTTAGTGTCTTTGTTTTTCATTAACTAGGTTGTTCCTGATCTATAAAAAATAAGTTTCTGTATCACAATATTTGTTTTAAATTTTACATTCAGTATTTTTTGGGTTATAAAGTTTATATAAAGGAGATTCGGTTTTCGGCTTTTTGAGTTGCATTAAAACAAAGAAAATTAACTTAATACAAGCTTGAGAAAATTTGCCACTTTTTTTGTTGGCATCGAGAAAATTGCCACTTTCCTTCCATGTATACACTTTTATTTATACACAGAATGCATGACCTGATGAATGGTGATGTTCATATTAACTGCTAACATGGTCATCACCATGTTGAATCATATAACACACAATAATGTTCCGATATGGAAAGAAGATCAAATTCAAAAGGACCGCATCTCTATAAAAGATCCAAATGTCAGACCTAATCTTGACCCCGGCCCCTTAACTCATTAAATCCAGCAATTATTGCAAGTAAAGAAATCATTTAATATCTTCCAAGTGTCCATGTCATCCTTGGCAATTAGATTCCAACTTATATGAATAATTGGAATTATATCGTTCTTAATCTCCACTATACTTGAGAAACTTGTGATTAAGGACTTTTTTATGAATATTTTTGACCCTTTAAATGTGCACTTGACCTGAAAGCTATCGTGACTAGTTGGTTTTAGTCTTTTAGATATAATATATTTGGATATCTTTTTTTTTTTTTTAACACTGAAACTTTTCATTCATGAAACAACATATTACTTTGGGATCATGGCTCTCTCTCTCGTGAGACGGCGGCGACTTTTTGGTGACACCGATGTCATCTCCTTTCTCTCCCGGAGAATTGGCTCTCAGGCTTATCTCAGTGGAGTTTCCTTTCAGAGGATTTCTTATCCTGCTGCTTTCTGGATTGATTTGGAAAATCTTCAGAATATTCTGGATGATCACGCGAATTTTTTGGAAATTATCATTTTAATTGGAAAATCTCCTTTTACGATTTGGAATTATCTAGGGCTCTCCCCCAAGGAGTATATAAGGAACTTTCATCGATTACAGAGTCGGGGAGCTGCAAGATTTCACGATTGGTTCTTATTACTGATGGACTCAAGTTTAGCAGATGTCTTGCGTGGAATGTCGATTAGGGAGGATAAATCAATTATCATCCCTGATGAAGAAGCTTATTGTGCGATGGAAAGAGGAGGTCGAAGTATTATGGGGCGTCTTCTCAATCCGGATTGTCAGAATATGGGTAGGATGCTGAGAACTATGCCGAAGATATGGAAGGTGTATGAGAGGGCTCGGGGTATTGCTCTAACCAGGGAGAGGTTTCAGTTTGTGTTTGACCTTGAGACTGATATTCAGATGGTGCTTAATCAAGGTTTTTGGACCTTTGATGATTGGGGAATGGTTCTGGAACGTTGGGTTGAGAATCCACCCCCGAATTTCTTACAAACAGCCATGATATGGATCAGACTACGAAATCTTCCAGTTAACTACTTAACCTGGAAGACTATTGATACGGTGGCAGATGAGATTGGTCATGTGAAGGTTATTGAGTTTGATCCGACAAAGCCTCATTTGTTGGATTATGTACGGGTGCAAGTGATCCTGGATGTGAACCAACCCCTACGTGACAAGAAATCTTTGACATTACCAAGAGGACGAGTTGAGTTCATTGATGTGGAATATGAACGAGTACGCAAGAAATGCTATCATTGCTATCGTTTATTGCATGAGAAACCAAAGTGTCCGCTTTTCCAAAATTTGAAGAACAAAGGTAAAGGAGTGGTGACTCGGAATAAAGGAGCTGAACTGCCAGAAGTGACTGTGCGACAACATCATACAGACCTTGTGGATAAGTTAATGCCATTGCTAGGTCCTAGTATCCCTCCTGGTTTTGAACCATCGTCTTCATTGGTGGTTCCAGAAGTTTTCGAGCAAATGCGAATGTATATGGATTGTGCTGATCCAGAGGAGAGAAAGATTAGAGAAGCTAAAATGAAGAAGACTCTGCAGGAGTTATCTAAAGACCCCATTGCACAACGTTCTTGTCTGAGGTTGGAAAGCGCCCCTGTCCTTTCACCAGAGAAGAATAAGGATCGTGGAAGGGTCTTTGACTTTAGTAAAGTGGAGACTACAGGTGTAGCAGAAGTATCAGAATCATCTTCTCGTGGGTCAGCTCGTCAACGACGGAGACTAGAGTTTGAGGATGAAATTAATGAGGGGGGTCTGAATATGGTGATAAAGGACTCTCGTCGAGAATTTGTGAACGAGGATCAGGTTGATTCTGCAAAGGAAGACGCACGAGTGAATGCATCAAGTCAAGGGTTTGTGACAGGATGTGGAGGTACTGATTCAGCAGGGCGTCTGAGCAGAGGCAGGACCTCACATACTAGTCGATCGTCATGGACTAGAAAGAAGCAAACGTTGCGTTGTAATAACCCCTCAGGCTCTGATCAAAGCTGGAGGAACAAAGAAGATGTCTCAGTTAAACGTAAGGCGCAAGATGAAGGGGAGATCTCGTCGAAAGTCTCCAAACAAGTGAAGGGTTCGGTGGTTTCCCAGAAACCATCCACGTCTCAATGACAACGCTCAGTTGGAACTGTCAGGGATTGAGGAGCAGCCTGACAGTTCGACGCCTGAAGGAGATGTGTCGTGAGCATCTCCCGGATTTTTTGTTTCTCCTAGAGACTAAAAACTCTAGTCCGCACGTTCTTAATCTTCGAAGTTCGTTGGGTTATGATCACTATCACTTGGTAGACCCAGTGGGACTTAGTGGAGGTTTAGCGCTATTTTGGAAGGATTCTTATAAGGTAGATATACTGGTATCGTCGAGCAGAATTATCGATACTAGAGTGGAAATTGGATCATTGGTGTTCTTCATATCTTTTGTGTATGGGGATCCAGTAACACATAAGAGAGAGGAAGTATGGGATACCTTGAGAAGTATCAGTAACAGCAGAGTGGGAGGATGGTTCCTGGTGGGCGATTTCAACGAGATCATGAGCAATGATGAAAAACTCGGTGGTCACAAGAGGGTGGAAAGTTCTTTTTACCGTTTCAGGAGCTTCGTAAGAGATTGTCGAATTAAAGAAACTCCTAGCTCTGGGAATCGCTTATCTTGGGCTGGAGTTAGAGAAATTAGTACGAATGGCTTTAAAGAGAAGGTATGGATCCAGTGCAGACTTGATAGAGCATTTGGTAATGCTGAATAGTTCAGACTCTTCCCCCGGACGCATTCAAGATATCTGGAACGGTATGGGTCTGATCATAGACCTCTGGTAACGAGTCTGGCTTCTGATGGAGGAAGACGTGCAGGAAGATTTACTTTTGACAAGCGATGGTGCACAAAACCTGAGGTTTTGGAGGTGATTCGTCGAGGATGGAACACGTTAAGTAGAGCTTCTGTCACTGAGAGAATCCAGAGATGCCGTAAAGAATTATCACATTGGAAACGCTCTGACAGCAGTAACTCGAAAGTCAAGATTGAGAGGTTACAACGAGATTTGGAAGAAGAAGCACAGAAACAATTTCCCAATTTACAGAGGCTATTCTCGATGAGAGTTGAACTGGAGAAAGAATGTCAAGAGGAAGAGAAATACTGGAAACAGAAGAGCAAGAACTCGTGGTTGCAAGTAGGTGATAAGAATACCACAGTGTTCCATGGTTGGGTAGAATCGCGACGAATGAAGAACAGGATTCACTCACTGATGGATACAAGTGGAGTGGAACGGTTTACAGAGGACGAGAAGGGCAATATTGCTGTAGAGTATTTCAATGATCTGTTTACAGCTTCAAATCCACGTGATCCGACAGAGCTTCTGGAAGGAATGGTACCTCGAATCACTGAGCGAATGAATCAGAGTTTGATCAAGCCTGTTTCAGATGCTGAGATCAAAAGAGCTGTTAAAGCAATCAAGAGTGACAGTTCGCCGGGTGGAGATGGTATGACTGGTCACTTTTTTCAAAAATTCTGGTCTGTCATAGGACAACAGGTCACCAAGGAGGTTAAAGACTTCTTTGAGACTGGAATAGTTCCGACAGATTGGAACTTCACACAGATAAGTCTTTTGCCTAAGGTACCAAACCCAACACAGATGAAGGATTTAAGACCCATCAGTCTTTGCTCAGTGGTGTATAAAATCATATCAAAGATTTTGTGTACAAGACTGAAGGTTATTCTCCCCCTCATCATTTCGCCAACTCAAGGAGCCTTTGTTGCAGGCAGGTTGATATCAGACAATCTGCTTATTGCACATGAGATGATTCATGGTTTGAAAACGAACCCCAACTGTCGAAGTGATTACATTGCGATCAAGACAGATATGTCGAAAGCTTATGATAGAGTGAAGTGGGGCTTTTTGGAAGCTCTTTTTCGTAAATTGGGGTTTGATGACAAGTGGATTTCGTGGATCATGGCATGCATTAGCTCGGTTACGTATACGGTTCTTATCAATGGCCAAGCACATGGTCTTATTACCCCACAGCGAGGTATTCGTCAAGGGGACCCCCTGTCTCCCTTTTTGTTTATACTATGTGCTGAGGCTCTGGTTCATGTGATGAGTAGAGCTGAACAACAAGGAGGGCTTACGGGGTTGCGGTTAACACAGAACTGTCCTCCTATTCAGCATCTTCTTTTTGCAGACGACAGTCTGTTTCTTTGTCGTGCCAACTTCAAGGAATGTTCAGAGTTCCTGAGATGCCTAGCCTTATACGGAGAGTCGTCTGGTCAGGTTATTAATTTTCAAAAATCAGCAGTCACTTTTGGTAAAGATATTGATCCGATAATGAAGACACTGATATCGGAGATTCTTCACATTGACAATGAAGGTGGAGATGGGAAGTATTTGGGTTTACCTGAGTGCTTCAGTGGTTCGAAACAGAAACTACTGGCTTTTATCGGTGAAAAGCTAAACAAAAGGCTCAGAGGTTGGTTTGCCAAAAAGCTTTCCCTTGGAGGAAAGGAGGTACTCCTTAAGTCTATTGCTATGGCCCTTCCGGTTTACGCCATGTCCTGTTTTAGGCTCACAAAACATCATTGCCAGAAAATCATGAGTGCAATGGCTAGTTTCTGGTGGGACGAATGTGGTGATAAGAAGAAAATTCATTGGGTTGCATGGAAGAAAGTGTGTGTTCCTAAGGAGGAAGGGGGACTAGGTTTTAGAGATATTGAAGATTTTAATCAGGCATTACTTGCTAAACAAGCCTGGAGGATTTTTAATGAACCAGAGAGCCTGCTTGCTAAGGTGTATAAGGGTCGATATTTTGCGACTTCGAGCTTTCTAGAGTGTGGAAAAGGTTACAGACCCTCATATGCTTGGCGAAGCCTCTTGTTTGGTAGAGAGTTATTATCAAAGGGTCTGATTAAATCTATTGGTAATGGGAATGCAACATCTGTGTGGGTGGATAAGTGGATAATGGATGATGTTCCTAGGAGACCAGTTAATAAACAGTTGATGTTTGATGCTAATCTCAGAGTATCGTCACTGCTGAACTCAAATGGAGGATGGAATAGTGAGAAAGTACATGAGCTTTTTCCTCCAAATGATGCTCAGCGTATACTTGATATGACGACAGGGAACATTGAGGATAGAGAGGTATGGGCTTACACGAAAAATGGAGCTTATACGGTGAAGACTGGTTATCATCTAGCGGCCAATCTTGCTCGGGCCCCACGCTATGCTACTAGTTTACTTGAACAGGAAGTGACGAAAGTGCAGAAGAGAATTTGGAAGCTCCCCACTGTTCCAAAAATACGAATGTTCTTGTGGCGGGTGTCTGTTAAAGCTCTGGCAGTTGCAGAGAGATTGAGCTCGAGGGGCATCCAAGTAGATTTACAGTGCAAGCTTTGTGGTGCTGGAGTTGAATCCATAGATCATGTGCTTTTTCATTGTGATGCTGCAAAAGAGATCTGGGATGTTGCAGGAATTTCATCAAGTATCGTGGTTCAAACTTTGTCCTTAGCTAAGAAACTTGATGTTTGGTTGGATTTAATGTCAGACTCAAGAGTCCCGGGGGAAATTAGACGAGCTGTACCATGGTTGCTTTGGACGGTATGGAAGAACAGGAACGCAATTATTTTTGCCGGTATCAGAGACTCTGCTGGTCGACAAGTCCAAGCTGCAGTGGAGGAAGCTAAAATTTGGGAGGAGCTAAACTGTTCTTCTGCACCTCCTACGCTTTCCTCATCGTCCATGCTTTTAACCTCTCGTTGGTCCCCTCCTATACAATCGCAGGTAAAGTGTAATATTCATGCGAATTGGAGGAATAATAAATTACACTCGGGTGGCTCATGGATTACAAGGGACTATCAAGGTCGAGTGATGCATCATGCTCGGGAGGCATTCACACCATCACCAGATAGACTTACTGCGGAACTGAGGGTCTTGGTTTGGGTTTTACAGAGTTTGAGCGACTTGCAAGTTCAAGAAGTAGTTATAGGCTCGGATTTACGCGATTTGGTGGAGGCGATTAAAAAACCTGCAGATTGGCCACGATATCGTTGGTTGCTTAAGCAAGTTCAGGACTTGACTGCTGCTTTCCCGATTGTGTGTTTTGAGACAGAGTCGACGACATCTAATCATGTTGCAAGGGAGATTGCTAAGAGTGTTCTTCGTAATGGACTCTTCCAATCTTATTTGTCAATCGGAGGACCGTCATGGCTGCTTGACCGTATCAACCAAGAGAGTGCATTTTGAGCTCTTCAGTCTTTATGTTAAGATTGAGCTTTTGGGTGTATTTTCTTGTTGTTTCTCTTTCTCTTTGCCTTACTGAACTTTCAGTTGTTTTCAGACGTTAAAAAAAAAAAACAACATATTACACAAAAGAGAGAACCTAAGCTAGCGAGTTATCAAACTCCTAGAGATTAAGCCAGCAGTAAACATCTTACTCTGGATACAAAGTCCGGCAGATTTGAACAAAATCTCCGGAAACTAGAACAACCATATGAACAAAAGTTTAAAAGTACAATCCAATCATAGCATCTAGATCATATAAACAAAACACCCAAGCAAACGGATGCTTCGGAGGAGGATTGAAGAGATAAGCGCACACCATAGAGCGAACTTTATTAGGGTGGTACTGCTTCTCAATATATTGCTCCGACGACAGCCTGACGAGCCACGAGAAACAACTGACCACGAACCCTAGAGGATGATGAAGACCCAGCTTTTTAACAATCAAACCTCCATGCTTGGTGTAAAGAGACAAAGCTCCAAATCCTTGAAAACGAGCCGGGTACTCTTACTCCATAATAGGACAGTGAACACTACTCCAGATCTGACCCGTCGCAAGAGAGGACAAGGATAAGCACATCTTTCCTCCAACGGTGAATCCGCCACAAGAAGCAATCAATAAGCACATGCAAATCAAACGGACTAAAGAGGCTGAGACAGGACCAGAAAAAGGAGACACCATCAAAATGTAGAAACACCTTTGAGAAAGTCACCAACGGCAAAGCTCATCTCTGAAATCCATACATGCAAATCTAGATCTAGAGCTACAATTAGAAACACTTAAAACTTAAACAAAAAACATGCAGGCTAAATTAAAAAGGAAACGAGTCCGACCGACGGTGGCTAGGAGAGCCAAAACCGTCGGCCGGAAAAGCTGATCAGATCTGAGATGAAGCTAGAGAGAAGTTAGAGGAGTTTCTAGAGAGATGCGTTTTGGACGCAATGATATATTTGGATATCAACCTACATATTGTCTTGAAGAGTAAAAGTATAATTAACAAGAAAGCTAACAACTTGTTAAGAATCCAAAATAAAAGCCTTAAGAATTGATCATAAAACATATATAAAATGTATGTTTGGCTTTGTATAAATAGGTATATGAGTATTTTTACTTTTTATATATATATATGTGTCTGATAAACTTTGGAATTAAACTTAAATCATAAAAAACAAACCTCCAAATAATTAGAATATATATACATCTAAATATTATTTTAACAAATAATTACATTATATAGTCGACACATTTTTTAAAATGAAAATATTTTTTTCGTGGACCAGAAGGTAATCCAAACCTTACAACCCCGATTGGTTTTTCTAGAATCGAGGGGATCTTTTTCTACATTGTCAAGTGTACTCGAACCGAAAACCTCTAGCAAAAGTGACCAGGATTCTTTCTGGTAAATTAGCCCATCGTGGGTTAAGTGATAATTGGGTGATTGGAAGAGGTTGTATAGGCCTGGGCATTTTACCCGGACCCGAATACCCGAACCGGAACCGACCCGAAAAACCCGGTTCGGGTCGGGTTCGGATTTCATCATTTTACACCATCGGGTCGTGAACATGAGGACCCGCGGGTAGACTACCCGAACCGAACCGACCCGGAAACCCGATAGGGTAAAATAAGACCCGACTCAATTACACTAAACCAAGATCTAAACCAACTAACCTACATCTATTGAATTAGACCGTTACCCTATACCACAATATCTCCTTCCCGATGCAGCACCACCGCCTCCTTCGTTCCACTCCCCCAAAAAAGAATTGAATCGGAATCCAAAAGTGGAAGATACAGGGTCTCTACTTTATTGATCTACAACATATAAAACTGAAATCCAACATTATCAAACTGGAATCTCATCATCATAATCCACTTCTCCTTCGAAACTCCCTAACCCTACCAACTTCTCCATCAGCAAGAGCAACCACAGCTTTGTCTTCAAATCAATCTAGGGTAAGTTTATGATATTTTAAATTTCAATTTGGGTTCTTTTGTTGATTAAACCCAAGTTCGATTGAACGATTCTTGCTTACAATTTTTTTTTAAAAAATTTTATTTATCTCTTATCATATGTCGTTGTTGTTACATAACTCGGGTTTGATTCTTGTTTTCTATGTAGATGGCGTCTTGTGGTGATGAACCAGAAGTAGATATATCAGAAGATGAGACTCCAATCTCTCGCAACAAAGGAAAACGAAAGAAAACAGAAAACGGCAGTGGCTCAAAGTCAGAAAAGAAGAGGACGTCAAAGGTTTGGGAACACTTTACTATAAAGAGACAAGACAATAACAGAGCTATCTGCAACTATTGTGGGAAAGAGATGGCGTGTGCAACAAAATCAGGAACAACAAGCTTGATGAAACATGTGAATCTTTCGTGCAAGGCTTACCAATCATGGGTGGCTGTGAACAAAGACAAGACTCAAGGTGCTTTAGATGTCGAAGAAGATGGCAACCTCAGAGTGTGCAGAGTATCTGAATCTGTCTTCAGACACGCCACAAATGAGATGATGGTTGTCGGAGAGTTGCCTTTATCTTGGGTGGAGAGCGTAGCTTGGAGAAACTTCTGCAACAGGACTAAGCTCTACGCGCCTCATTCTAGAAGAACAGCAACCCGAGATATTGTTGAGACCTTTGCGCAAAAGAGAGAGGAACTGAAGCTGATTCTGAAGGAGAACAATCAAAGGGTGTCACTGACGACTGATATTTGGAATGCTCCTCATACTGGTGCCAGTTACATGGTTATTACAGCGCATTACATAGACAGCATGTGGCAATTGAAGAAACTCATCATTGGATTCAAGAATGTGTATGATCACAAAGGAGCAACAATATCTAAGGTATTGCTTCCTCATCTGAATTTATTTATTGTTTCTGTTTTTTATTAAGTTGATTATGTCCAGAGTTTGAATCATGTGTTTTTTTTTCTCTATTATAGGTACTTCTTGATTGCTTAAAGGATTGGGATATCAAAATGGTGTATGGCATAACCGTAGATAATGCCACAGCTAATGGTTCTGCATTGAGGAGGTTCAGTGAAGCTTTTATTGAGAAAAATGGCGCTGATGCATTGGTTTTAGATGGGAAGTTTCTTCATTTTAGGTGTTCTACTCACATTCTCAATCTGATCGTCAAAGAAGGTTTGTTGGAGATAGAAAGCAGTGTCAATGCCATTCGCAATGCCATCTATTTTGTGAGGTCTTCTACTCAGAGGCAGCTTTCTTTTGAGCGACATGTAGAGTCAGGAAGACTTCATAGAGGAAGCTTACCGTTGGATGTGAGAACAAGGTGGAATGCGACTTATTTGATGCTAGAGCAAGCAATAAAGTTCAAGGTGGCTTTTGAGAAGATGGAAGCTGAGGATAAGCCTTACAACGACTACTTCAATGAGATTGTGGATGGAAAAAAACGAGTTGGACCACCAAGTAAAGAGGATTGGGAAGCTGTTGATAGGTTAGTCCAGTTCTTAATCATCTTCTACCATGCTACATTGGTTCTCTCTGCATCCAATCATGTTACTGCGCATAAGTTGTATCATGCAATCGTCACAGTAACAAAGAATATTTGTGCTTTAAGTGTCACTCCTGGTCCTGATGAGAGTCTACGGTCTAAGGCAGGAAACATGTTAGATAAGCTTGCGAAGTATTGGAATCCGTTTGGGTTGAATCCTGAGAAGATGAATCTGCTTGTCATTGTTGCAAGTGTTCTTGACCCAACGAAGAAGATGAAGGTAACTACAAAGTTATTTGAGAAGCTTTATGGAGAAGGCTCGGATGAGGCTACTCGTTTGAAAGATGCAGTCGATGACTTGTTGAAGAGTTTATTTGATCAGTACAACAGTGGCAGTGGCAGTGGCAGTGGCAGTGGCAGTGCTGGTGAATCTCAAGTACCAGCTTCTCACTCTCATGAACCGTATTCTCAATCTCAAACTCAGTCACAGGATCAATTAGGAGAAGAAGTTTCTCAGCGGACAGTACTTGGTAACGGTCTTGCTTATGAGAGCATGAATGACATCTACAAAGAGCTTGTTCAAGGAACAGGATTACAAGAAGACATCAGTGAGTTGGATATGTATCTGAAAGATAATCTGGAGATCCAAAATCTTATGAGTGGTACAGAGTATGATGTACTCTCTTTCTGGAGGGTTAATAGTGGAAAGTATCCGGTTCTTTCAATGTTAGCTAAGGATGTACTTGCAATGCAAGTGAGTTCAGTTGCATCTGAATCTGCTTTCAGCACCAGTGGGCGAATTTTAGACCCAACCAGAAGCTGTCTGACACATTTTATGATTGAAGTTCTGATGTGCACAGAGCAGTGGCTCAAATGCAAGATTAGGCTCAAAGGAAAAGGAATCACAGGAAAGGAACAAATGCTTAAGCTGATAGAGGAGCAAGATGATCTTATGAGAGGTATAATTCTCGTTTTTTAACTCTTTAATTCGCATGGCATTGAGTTTTATATTTTGGTATTGTTATGAACTTGTGGCATTGATCTTTCTGTTCCAGAATTTGAACCTGTGTTTCAAGGTTGAATGTGGCTGGTAGAAAGTTTGAGACTGAAGTTTGAAGCTGTTGAATGTTGCTGGTTTGTTGTTGTTGTTTTGGTTTTTAAAATTTCAGTCATTATGTTTAAACTTCTTATGGTAAAACTTTGTTTTTCTGATTCTGCTACTAAATTATGGTATTGTTATGAATTTTATGTTTTGTAATGAAGTATGAAGTTTGAAAATTGTCACAGAATCATTGCATTGCAGGTTTTTAGTAAAAATTGATATTTCATTGCAGGTTTTCTTAAGAATCTCGGGTAAATCTCGGGTAAATAGGTTAAAATATACCCGCATACCCGAATACCCGACCCGAACCCGACAAAATCCGAACCGAAAACGTTAAATTTACCCGAAAATACTTCAGATACCCGAAAACCCGAAAACCGACCCGAAAATTTATGAGACCCGAAAATCTTCGGGTATTACCGGGTCTTACATACTCTACCCGATCCGACCCGAACCCGAGGAAATCCGAACCGACCCGAGACCGAAATTTCCAAAAAACCCGATCGGGTCCTAACCTCTACTACCCGAAAGACCCGGACCCGAGCCTACCCGACCCGAACCCGACCCGCGTACCCGAATGCCCAGGCCTAAGGTTGTAGAAGTTTTACGGAGAACTACTTTTATTTCTACAGCCTTCTTTTGAAACAATCAATGTTTTAGTTTTTTAAATTAAATTTAAAACCAAAATATTATAAAAATATTAGTTCTAGAAACCAATTTCTCTAAATATTTTTTGTGCAGTGATTTAGAAAAATATTCAGCAAAAAAGTATTCAAAACTACAATTAAAAGTCTAAAGCAAAAATCTTAAAACAAACAACAGAGAGCCACAGCTTTAACGCATAAAACCCAAAGATTCTTCATTTCAAGATAGTACTGCTCTGAAATGAATAAATAAGGAAATCTATAAATAACGCAATCTGATAATACAATTGTCGTTTTGAGATTGATTACTGATGTAGTGAAAGTTACGACAAAGACAAAGATTTTTATTTAGTCTAAAATTACCTAAGAATCATTGTCTTTTTAGATTCATTGATTATAAAAATACCTGAAAACTAAAATTTGAGAATACTCTTTTTAGTACTTAACAAAAACTCTTTATAAAAATATCAATATCAATAAATTGAATGCGCTCTAGACATAAAATGTATATTTATATAAAAACTAAATAACAATAAACCTATTAAAAATTCTTCAAATAATTCTAAACTAATTAAGAAAAATACCAAAATAATAATATACTAGATAATCAAAATGTTTGGAATATATCCAAATATCTCTCTGCATCAATTACGTCAATGACATGATATGACTGCATACCAAATTTAGTTTAATTGACTGATAGTTATGAAACATTACCAAATTATCATCAGTATTCAATAGGTTTTATAACTGAAAATTATAAAAATCTAGACATGGATAATTAAGGGGTGACTGTATCCTTAATGACTCTCATTAACTCTCACAGTTGATTATTATATTGTCATGTAACGATATGATATCTTCATTTATTTTATAGCCCTTGTTGATCATGCACTTATGTAGTTTACAAAAGAACAAAATTTAGGGTCACCCCTTAAGGTGAACCTTTAAATTCACCCACCAATAAAATTTAGTTATTTTAGATTTGATATCTTCTAAAAAAGAAAACTAAATAATAGACTTATTTAATGAAATAAAATTATGTTTTTAGATAAATAAAAAATAGTAGCAATTGTTAAAAAATTAATATTGATAAATCCGTCCCAAATACTAAACTCTAAACCCTAAATTCTAAATACTAAACCCTAAACCCTTAAGGAAAGCCTGAACCTTTGGACAAATCATATACCCTAAACCTTTAAATTTAAACCAAAATCTAAATCATAAACAAAATCCTAAATCCTAAACCCTAAATTATGACCACTAATACCAAACCCTAAATCCTAAATTCGAAAATAGTTTATGATTTATGATTAAGGGTTTAGAATTTAATATTTGTCGAAGAGTTTATGGTTTAGGATTTCATGTTTAGAATTTAGAGATTCATATTATGGTTTAGAATTAAGAGTTTAGGGGTTACGATTAACATTTTAAGGTATGTGATTTGCCCAAGGGTTCAGACTTTCTCTAAGGGTTTAGGGTTTAGTATTTTTTTTTTTGTCGACCAGCTTACAGACTCATATAGACCCTGTAAACCAAACTGGATGCTCCGTATCCATATGGACAGTAAACGACGTCTGTTGCCTCACACTGCGTGCTAAGCGATCCGCCATATTGTTTTGCGTCCGTGGTATATGAATAATCTCTGAGCTATTGAAACTTCTCTTCAGACTCCTGATGTCTTCTAAGTAAGTTGCGAAAGCCGGCCATTCTTCTGGTTCCGAAACTATCTTCACCAATTGAGAACAATCCGTTGCAAATGTAACATTATATTGCCGTAAATTCCTCATACATTCCATCGCCCATATTAGGGATTCAATTTCAGCGTGTAACGGTGTTTGACTAGCCCTTGTGTTTCTGACGCCCAATAGTCCTTCAAAACCTTCCAGAGTACTATACCATCCTTGCCCTGAGTAAATTTCCCCTACTTTCCATGATCCATCCGTAAAACACCAACGGCCCGATCGAGTCGGGACAACTATACCCTCCTCATGAGTAGCCTTGATATGTGTCATACATAATTCCTCTTGTGCTTCTGTCCAGAGTAACGACTCAGTCATTGCTCTTTGAAGAGTGTCCCTCGGATCAATATCCAAATTACTAAATACCTTATTATTCCGTCCTTTCCATATATACCACAATATCCATGCGTAATGATGATCCTCCAATGTTGGCTTAATCCTCCAGAACAAGTAATCCATGTTCACAAACAAAGATTGTCCTGGAAAGTGATCTGGATGCGTCGGGATCGTGGATAGAGCCCAGACCTGAACTGCCGGTGGACATTCAAAGAAAACATGATTAATAGATTCTTCGGACGCTCCACATCGGTCGCACCGTATGTCCCCTTGAATTCCCCTTGCCTTAAGATTTTTCTTAACTGCTATACATCCCGACAATAATTGCCATAGAAAATGCTTCAACTTGAGTGGGCAGCGTACTTTCCAACAATTGGCTTTTAGATCAATAACCGTGGGACCAAATTCTACTACACCTCTTCCTTTATCAGGATAAGTTCTCTCCACTTGATATCTTGATTTAACCGTATATTTTCCATTTTTTTGTAAAATGCCAACCATCCCGATCAATCGTATGTGTCCTACTAAGAGGTATACTCTCTACAATTTTTACATCCTCAGGGTCCATAATTTCCTGAAGGGCCTGAGATTTCCATGTTCTTGAGTTTTCATCAATGAGGGAATCAACCGTAAGATCCGGTAACAGAACGTTTTGTTTTTTATTTGCTGGTCTCGGGCGAGTGGTTGGGAGCCAGGGATCATTCCATACTGATATGGATGTCCCTGATCCCACCCTTTTGATTAGTCCTTTGCTAACCAGAGATCTAGCAGAGATTATACTACGCCATCCATAGGACGACGTGTACGATCTGATCGGTTCCAGGGGCGAAGCGTTCCTGAAATATCGACCTTTAAAGACACGAGAAAATAGAGTATTGGGTTTCTCTATTAACCGACATAGCTGCTTTCCAAGCATAGCTGTGTTAAAATCCGTAAAATCTCTAAAACCCAACCCTCCATCATCTTTATGCATACAAACCTTGTCCCATGATTTCCAGTGAAGTCCTTTTGTATCACCACTGGGGCTCCACCAGAATTGTGCTACTGAACTAGTAAGCTTTTTCGCTATTGTCTTTGGTATTCTATAACATGACATGATATGATTGGGTAGCGCCGTTACCACTGATTTAATAATCACCTCCTTTCCCCCTTTGGAGAAAAACCTAAAAGTCCAACCATTGATTCGTTTGTTTAACCTTTCCTGTACAAAACCAAATACTTGTACCTTCGAACCTCCCAGGCTTTCTGGGATACCCAAATATGTGCCCATTCCTCCCATGTTTTGTATTCCCAATATGTCCCGAAGGTCCTGGCGAGTAGTGTCATCGATTTTGTGGCCAAATTGAATCGACGATTTCTGGAAGTTAATCTGCTGTCCCGAGACCTTCTCATAATCTTTAAGGATTGCCAAGATAGTCTCGCAATCCGATTTCTGCGCTTTACAGAAGAAAATACTATCATCTGCAAATAGCAAATGAGATATTGAAAGACATGCCCTTGCCACCTTTATTCCTGTAAGCCTCCTCTCATTTTCAGCTTTCTTAATATTGGCTATTAATGCCTCAGTACACATGATGAATAAATACGGAGATAAAGGATCCCCTTGACGTAAACCCCTATTTGGTATAATTTGTCCTCGTGGTTGTCCATTTAATAAAACTCTGTATTGTACCGAGGTTATACACTCCATTATCAAATGCACCCAATGTTGATCAAATCCCATTTTCCGAAGTAATGCTTGAATAAAGTTCCATTCCACTCTATCATAAGCTTTACTTATATCTGTTTTTATAGCCATAAACTTTTTTTTGCACGCCTCATTTGTCCTTAATCCATGAAACATTTCCTGCGCAATCAGTATATTATCTAGAATTTAGGGTTTAGGGTTTAGTATTTATGGTTTAGAGTTTAGTATTGCCGACGAATTTATTAATATTAAAAAAAAAATCTTTTTTTTTTATAATTGCTACTATTTTTTATTTATCTAAAAACATAATTTTAATTCATTAAATGAGTTCATTATTTGGTTTTCTTTTTTGAAAGATATCAAATCTATAATAACTAAATCCTATTGGTGGGTGAATTTAGAGGTTCATCCTAGGGGTGAACCTAAGTTTTGTTCTTTACAAAATACTAATCTTGTAAGACAAGACAGAGCAAAATCAAAGATAAAAGCATAGTTGAAATTTGAAATAGGTTTAATTAGGCAGTAAAAACCATGGAAAACACTTGACAGGTCATCAGTGTTTTTATATTGGCGACTTTCATATCTAAGCGCTTTTTTTTCTGAAACAGAATAGCCATGCGCTTAATTTTTGAAAGTGATGACAAATTCCATCTCTGAAGTATTTTTGAACATTATGCCGGATTTATGTTTTATTGTATGGTATAGAGTTTCAGGGAACCAACACTAATCAGTGTTGCTATGGCTGATCAAGTGATCATTAGAAATCTACTATCGTGGGTCTTTGTCCATGAAAAAGGTGTGATCGATGTTACGAATATTGTGTTAGATGCCATTGCATCATGACTAGAGAATGACGTATTTTATTTTCTTAGCACTGCTTGATATAAAATAACTATTTAACTTTCGCATGAAACTGACACTAAATCATAAAATACCAATTTTTTTTTTTTGATGAAAATGGTACCGCAAAATATAAAATATAGGTCTATGATTAAAATGTTATTTGGGCGGCCTATGATATAAACAATATATTTCTGCATCCTTGGTATCTTAAAAGCAACATAAACTTGTTTATAATACAATTAGTAACGTAAAAAATACTACGAATATTGAAAAAAATGCTAGGAAATTAAATCAAACGGAAGATTGATTACAGTTTTCTTGACTAATTAAGCTTATACACTCGCCCTCGGTTCCTTGAGTCTTAGTTTAATCCGAGATATAATATGATATCTTGCACGTATCTTTCATTAGCTAAACTATGATATCTTGCGTATAGTGACCTAAAACATTTTACAAACATTTTGGTCGGGAATGTAACATTTTCGGCTATAGGATGATATCATGAATTTGTACATCTATCACATAACATGGACACGATTTATTTTTATTTGTTTTTCTTTTAAAAACTGGATATATACCATCTGATGTCAAAAAAAAAATGGATGGCCATCTCTGAAAATGTTTTACAAGAACAAGACTTATGTTCACCTCACTCTTTATAATCAATCAAAGTGTTATATAGATAATTAACTAAAAAATATTAAATTAATTATCTATTCGTTTTACAACGGTTTACATCTAGAAAAAAGATAAAACTTGATAGTGTTGTTCAGAGGAAGTCAAAACCAAAATGCAAACTCAATTGAAGCATTAAACCAACCATATCGAACAAATCTCTTTATCTCTGCGCGCACCTTTCGGAACCATGTGGATAGATATAAAGTTTGCTGTCGTCGCAATGATGAAGATGGTATCTGCTGTTAAGAATGTATTTGATATATTAACTGAATATACATCGTGGAGCTTATATACAATGCTAGTCTTGGAGACTAAGCTAAATAGTTATTGTTCATTCCTAAAACAGAGGGAATGAATATATACGAGAGTTATTATATGATCTTCTTCATATCTCTCTTACATCTGCGGCGTTGAAGGAATCTGATCCTCATTGTCGAGAGAGAAGAGCTTTGCTCGCAGCTGGAGAAAAATGTCTTTAACAACGAGAAGGTAAGGTCTCGAGCGTTTAAGTGCGTATTAGAGAGATTCGAGAATATACCTTATCTTATATTGTTGTACGAGAATGTAGGAGTAGATATGTATCTCTAGATTTGATCTGATCATGTAAAGATCCTCTCATTGCTTGTATATAAACCCACGTTGGGTGAATGGAATACAACAACAGTTTCTTCTCTCTTTTGCATGGTATCAGAGCCTAACCAAATCTAGTTCCTCAAATTTTTTCTTCTTTTTTCAATGACTGGAACTTCTGAAACTGGGAAATCACCTGCTGTGGTTGGAGCCGGTGCGACTGATCTAACGTTAGTCTCACCTTACTACTTGCATCCGTCTGATAACACGGGTCAAGCTCAATCTCCAATCCTTCTGAATGGTGAAAATTATGAACGGTGGGCGAAGCTCTTGATGAACTCGCTCCGTGCTAAGAGAAAGGTAAGCTTTCTCGATGGCACCTTGAAAAGACCGTCCTCAGACTCGGTGGAAGCTGAGAAGTGGGACATGGTTAATTCGATGATTATTGGCTGGATATACAGCAGTATTGAGCCGAAACTTCGACCATCAGTTTCCTTGGTCGACAGTGCAAAGCTCATGTGGGATGGTCTACGGAGACGCTTCTCTGTTACCGATGGCACGAGAGTTCATCAACTAAGGGCAGATCTGGCAGCGTGCAAACAAGACGGCGAGTCAGTAGAGTCGTACTTTGGGAAGTTGAAGATTTTGTGGGATGATCTTGCTGATCTTGAGTCTGGTTTTCAGTGTTGTTGTGGAGATGGTACTTGTGACACCATGGTGAAATATGAACAACACTGTGAGAAGATACGTGTGCACCAGTTCCTAATGGGCCTCGATAATGCTCGTTTTGGAACGTCTCGATCAAACTTGTTGAGTCGAGAGTCAGTTCTCAACCTCGACAAGGTGTACTCTCAGATCGTTCAGGAGGAACGACATCTTAATGCTACCCGATCCACCGATGAACGAAGTGCAGCAGTTGGTTTCTCTGCAACAAACTCGGCAACAGCAGCTGCGGTTCGTCCTTTTAACAACAAAGGGATCAAGTGCTCACATTGCAACAAGACAGGGCATGATGTGAACAATTGCTTCCAGCTGAATGGTTTTCCAGAATGGTGGAACGAGAAGTCTGGAGGAAGGGGAACTGGAAAGGGACGTGGAGAAGGATCAGTTCGTGGTAGAGGAAGAGGAGCAGTGCAGCAACGAGCTTATCATGCTCAAAACGCAGAAGAAGTACCTCCTGGCATTCCCAACTTCACGGCTGATCAGTGGAAGTCTCTTGCTCAATTCATGACTTCTCAGAAATCAGGTGCAGATGAGAAGCTATCTGGTAAGAGAGAAAAACTTCTTATTATGGGAAA
The DNA here is from genome assembly GCA_026261945.1 of Hirschfeldia incana. NCBI lineage: Eukaryota > Viridiplantae > Streptophyta > Magnoliopsida > Brassicales > Brassicaceae > Hirschfeldia > Hirschfeldia incana. Next base: position 98,417 of record JABCMI010000138.1, on the reverse strand, counting down.
AGAAACTCGTTTTAATGTGATAATAGACTCGGGTGCCTCTAATCACATGACTGGGGATCCTACTCTTCTTACTAATGTTCAGTCCATGGTGTCGTGTGCCATTAAGTTACCTAATGGTGGTATTACTTGGGCAACGAAATACGGAACCTTGACTCTTGGAAGAAAACTCATTTTACAAAACGTTTTCTTAGCACCTCATCTTGATATTACGCTCATCTCAGTTGCTCAACTGTTAAAAGACATTGATGGTTTTGTCTTGTTTACTAAACAGTTTTGTGTGATACAGGACCACAATTTGAAGACTTTGATTGGTGCGGGTGAGGAGCGTGATGGGGTATACCACTACAAGGGCGTGATAGATGCTCAGGCTGGCAGTGTTTCAAGATTTCAGAGTCGAGATTTGTGGCATAAACGGTTGGGGCATCCATCGCCTCGTGTGTTGTCTTTTCTTTCTGGTGTTGGTGTTTTTAAGAATAATGTTGGTGTTTTGGATAATTCTTGTGATGTTTGCATTCGAGCCAAACAAACGCGTGATAAGTTTACTGAAAGTTTTAATAAAGCTGATGCTTCTTTCTCTATGATTCATTGTGATCTTTGGGGTCCGTATAGAACAAAGTCGTCTTGTGGAGCTCATTATTTTCTCACGATCGTTGATGACTTCTCTCGCGCAGTTTGGACACTGTTGCTCCTTGAGAAGTCGGAAGTTCCAACATTACTCAAAAACTTCATTGCCTTTGTAGAACGACAATTTAAGAAACAAGTTAAAGTGGTTCGCAGCGACAATGGTACGGAGTTTACCTGTCTGAGATCTTACTTTCGAGAATCTGGCATCATACACCAAACCTCTTGCGTCGCTACCCCTCAGCAGAATGGCAGAGTGGAGCGCAAGCATCGTCACATATTGAATGTGGCACGAGCTCTACTCTTTCAAGCTCACCTATCAGTAAAGTTCTGGGGAGAAGCAATATTAGCTGCTACCTACTTGATCAATCGAACGCCATCTGTGCTTCTCGACGGTAAAACACCCTACGAGTTGCTCTCTGGCTCTCCACTGGATTACTCGTTACTACGTGTCTTTGGCTCTCTGTGCTTTGCTCGTCGCGTTCAACGAAGCAAGGATAAATTCCAGGAAAGGAGTATAAGGTGCATGTTTCTTGGTTACGAGTCTGGCAAGAAAGGCTGGATCGTTTTTGATCTTGAAAAGGAAAAGAAATTTGTTTCTCGAGACGTTATCTTCAAAGAAGACGTCTTCCCGTTTGCAACCACGAGCGTACCTGATCAACATGTCGAAGTAACATCGACTGATCCCATTCATCCTGCTGTGTTTGATACAGATGAGGTAACTCCAACGACAGGGGGAGTTCCTTTGCAGTCGCCTGCTGTTGCAGTCAATGAACCAGGAACAGAGTTGCCTTCATCGATTCCAGATAAAGAAGCTGAGATCGCGAGTTCTGATGCAGTGGATACTGAGACTCAGCCTCAAGTGACTCAGGCAGAAGAACAACTTGGACGTGGCAGACGAGTTAAGCAACAGTCTGTACTACTTAAGCCGTTTGTGACCTACTCTGCACAAGCTAATACCCCTCACGCTTCTCCCAGCAACACTCAACAGTCTTCAGGTACGTGTCTTTATCCACTAACTGATTTCATCTCCTATGATCGCTTCTCTCCGTCTCAGCAGGCCTTCTTAGCTTCAGTAATGGTTGAAGTTGAGCCTAAGTCGTTTGCAGAGGCGGTTCGTGATCCTCGTTGGAACAAGTCGATGGGTGTTGAAGTTGTTGCGTTGGAAGACAGTGGTACATGGGATGTAGTAACCCTCCCACCAGGGAAACACGCCATATCATGTCAGTGGCTCTACAAGATTAAATACAATGCCGATGGGACAATCAGACGCCTCAAATCGCGACTTGTAGCTTGTGGTAACAGACAGAAGGAAGGAATCGACTTCACTGAAACTTTTGCTCCTGTGGTGAAAATGACTACTGTTCGAATCTTGTTGAAGGTTGCATCAGTTAAGGGATGGGAACTACACCAGATGGATGTTCAAAATGCTTTCTTACATGGTGACTTGGAAGAGGAGGTTTACATGAAGCTTCCACCAGGTTTCAAAGCTACTCAACCTAATCAGGTTTGCAAGCTCAAGAAATCTTTATATGGCTTGCGTCAGGCACCTCGGTGTTGGTTTGCTAAACTATCTAAGGCCTTGTTGGAGTTTGGTTTTCGACAGGATAAAGCAGACTACTCTCTCTTTACGTATGTTGGTGGAGGCTCCGTATTGTATGTTCTTATTTATGTTGATGATCTCATCATCGGTGGTAGCAGTCCGAAACTCACTTCAAAATTCAAGTCATACCTGAGTGAGTGCTTTCACATGACTGATCTTGGACCATTGAAGTACTTCTTGGGGTTAGAGATCTCGCGTAACAAACAAGGCATCTATGCTTGTCAACGCAAATACGCCCTTGACATCGTCTCAGACAGTGGAATGCTTGGTGCTCAGCCGGTGGACTTTCCGATGGAACAGAATCATAACCTTGCCAAGGACGCTGGAGAGATTTTTCAGCATCCTGACCAGTATAGAAGACTTGTAGGTCGCCTGGTCTATCTGGTGATTACACGACCTGAGCTCAGTTATGCTGTCCACACTCTTGCTCAGTTCATGCAGACCCCGCGTACTCGACACTGGGAAGCTGCGCTGCGGGTGGTTCGTTATCTGAAAGGCAGTCCAGGACGTGGCATCTTGTTTCGCTCTGACAGTGATCTTTCGCTAGCATCTTATTGTGACTCTGACTGGGCCTCTTGTCCTCTTACCCGGCGGTCTCTAACAGGTTATGTGGTGATGCTTGGAGGTTCGATAGTGTCCTGGAAAACGAAGAAACAACATACAGTCTCTCGTTCGTCAGCAGAGGCAGAGTATCGGGCAATGGCTATGACATTCAGTGAGCTACTCTGGATTCTCTCATTGTTAAAGACGTTTGGTGTTCAGCGGCATGGACCAGTCCCATTCTTTTGTGATAGTCAAGCAGCAATTCACATTGCCAACAATCCAATCTTTCATGAACGCACCAAACACATAGAGGCTGACTGTCATTATGTTCGAGATGGAGTTCAAGCAAAAATCATTGCGACCAAGTATGTCCGCACCACAGAGCAGCTTGCCGATATCTTCACTAAAGCACTTGGACGTCAGCAGTTTCAATATCTTCTTGACAAGTTGGGAGTGCTCGACTTACACTCTCCAACTTGAGGGGGAGTATTAGAGAGATTCGAGAATATACCTTATCTTATATTGTTGTACGAGAATGTAGGATTAGATATGTATCTCTAGATTTGATCTGATCATGTAAAGATCCTCTCATTGCTTGTATATAAACCCACGTTGGGTGAATGGAATACAACAACAGTTTCTTCTCTCTTTGGCAGTGCGCAGTCTAGAATTTATTTCCTTCCAAAGGTATACAATAAACAGCTGCTTCGAAGATGAGATTGAGAATGGCTTTAAACCTCTTTTTCTCTACCCGTGAAGTGAGTAACCAAGAAACAACTTCAGACAGGTGATTTGGAGGCTGCAATCCACTCCGTTGAAGGAGCTTAGTCCACACTGCAGAAGCATGATCACATTCAAAAAACAGGTGTACAACTGGTCATTTTTCAATTTCATTTCCTCAGAGAAGGCACAGAGGGGACACGGTTTATTTTATCAATCAACAAAATGTAGATCATAAACAAATTATGGTTGAGCTTGTATCAAACATATTCTACCATATTTATATAAACTGCAATGTTTGATTTACAATGTAAATTTAAAATTTACTAAATGTAAATAGAAAACAACTGAAACGATTGGGCTCCTGTGTTCGAAATTTTCATTTCATTGTAAACTAGAACATTCATCAAATTCAAGAAGCTACTAGCGGATGAAACGCAAAGATATGCTTCACGCACATTTTAAACATATGTTCCTTACGTAAAATTACAAAATTGATAGCCGCTAAATGAGCAGCGCAAGATTAATCTCTTAAAACGCTTTCCCAGATAAAAAAAAAGAATATTTAGTATCGATCACCCACTTCTTGACAAATAAATAAATAAATAGTATATCACCACTCACCACCAACGTATGACCACTTACTCGTATCTTGCAGAGATTATAACGTTATATTCTTTGAGGGTACAAATCAGCCGTCACATCTGTCTCACTAAGGAAGAAAGAAAAAAAATAATCACACTGAAAAGAAAAACAAAAAATCTTGGATACTATAAATGACTCACTGCATTGCTACCCAAATTCTGCATAACCTACCCTTTTATTTTTATTAAAACCTCCCCACTCATAGCACCCAAAGATTTTCTTATTACCAAAACAGTTCCCACAAACACCAACAAGAAAAAGGCATTATTATCCTATGGCTTTTCCATCTTCTTCATTGTTCACATTAGATTTTGCGTATGAAAATGAATTTGATTTCTCGAGTTTGTTAACTCCTTCAACGTTTGTATCATTCCAAGATCCTAATCCATCAAATCCGATCATTCATACTGAAAACGACGGAAGACAAAGCATCCGTGAGACGACCGTGACAGATGAAACCACAAAAGAAGATGTTGAGCCCAATAACAAGAGAGCAAAACATAGAGAGATTGAGAGACAGAGAAGGCAAGAAGTCACATCTCTTTTCAAGCACCTAAGATATATATTGCCAGCTCAATATCTTAAGGTATAAATACATTTTTATCATTCTGAATTATCGTCCCTATTAAGCATTAATCACCTATCCTTAGTAACTTAACTGTACGAAATATTTTGTATATTATACAAAATAATTCTATCTGTAATCTCTGGAATAAATTTTGGTTCGAAAAGTTAATTAAAACATTTATAGATAAGGCTGTGAAACTAATACCGGAATGCATAAATAGGGTAGGCGTTCTTCATCAGATCACGTTCACGAAGCTGTGAATTACATCAGAGACTTAGAAAAGAAGATCAAAGAAGTCGGCAAAAAAAGAGATCGAATCAAGAGATCTGTTACTCATCCATCTTTAGCAGGATATTGTCCTATAAGATCATTAGCAGCATCGTGTTCATCACTATCATCAAATTGTTCTTGTGTTGGAGATACACATGTCGATGTTAAGGTGAGGACTTGTTTGGTCGGAATCGAGATAGTAGCAAGTTGCTGTTTCAGACATGAATATTGTCTCTCAAGTGTTCTTCAGCTTCTGGTTCGGGAACAATGCTTTAATGTTGTTAGTTGCATCTCAACTAGACTGAACCTAAGATTCATACACACCATTGTCTCTGAGGTAATATTCGTCTATGTTTTGTATTCATGGAATTATGAAGAAAAAAGGGAATAAGAATAATTATTTGGAAAGTTGTAAAAATTCTGCAGGTCGAGAGAGGAATAGAGATTAACTTCTCAGAGCTTCAAGAAAAGATAATCAAAATTGGGACATCGTGCTTAAAATTTTAGAGTTGTATTCCATTAGAAGAAGGATTTGTGATGATATGTAAATGATCTGTCTTCAATTATGGATTTCTAAAATCATATAAAATTAGAGAACGTTGGTTAATATAAATAAATATCTCTTAATATTTAAGTATTAAAAATGTTTAAAGCGTTACTTTTGGTAAGTCCAAATGAGTTTTGTTTCTGTCTTCCGGGTCATATTTCAAATAGATTGTTCTACATATGGAAACATGACCACCCATAGCTATCACCCCGTATGCAGAGCCGGCTACGAAATTAAGAGGCCTGAAACCAAAAATATTAGAAGCCCATAACTGAAACATGAAAATACTAATCTAAAACTGTGTAGGAAATAGTATTTTGGACAAATGACATTCATTAAAGCAAAGTTGAGTAAAAACTACAACAATTATTTGTGAAAAGTCGGACCCGAAAATACTTAAATATGAATTAAGACCTCATTTCCATGTTTAATTTGCTTGTATTTGATGTCATGCCGCTTAATAAGTGAAGGGAGACCATCAGTAACACCAACATTCATCGCAACAAAGTCAGCCTCAAAATGAAAGAAAAATGAAATAACAGAATATTGCAAGTTATTAAAATGATATAGAGCCTTATACAAACTCAAATAACTCAAAAAGTGTTCTTAACTTTTTTTTAAATATATATATATATATATATATATATATATTTATTTATTTAATTCAACCCGAAACGGGGATTTTAGATCCGGTTACAAGCTCAAATTGAACAAAAGCTCCTAAGTCAATGTATTACAAAGCTACGTTCGTCCACCCACTAAACCCGGCACATTCCAGTAGCCCGACTTTAAAATTTTTAAGACCCGTTTGCTGTTTTCACGGAAAATGATAACCATAAAACCGTGAGGTTCTCCAGTTGCATAGGATGCCGGGAACTTCCATGACATTCCCGAAGTAGCTAGCTCTCGGGGATCTCCTTGAACTTGTAACTTTCACCATCATTGAACGCGCAGACGAAAATAGAAGTAGGAATTAGAAGCCATACCATTTGAAAAACGCTCCTAACTCGCTGTGCAGACTTCTATAACGCCAACCACTCGGGACTAGACACCATAGATGGTCTAGACCAAGCAGAAACAAAAGACAGACTCGGACCAGTCGCAACTAATCGAAGCCGAAAACACTCCAAGACCTGCAAAAAATATAAGTGAAGCAGCACCACCATGAGCTTAACAAACTCACGGGGCTGGGAAGTGTCGCCTCCACCGACCAAGCCACCGAAGGATGAGGAGACTCCGCTGACAAACAGAGACGCTCGAGACCCTCGAATGTCGCCTCCTCCGAGAACCGGGTGGAGGTAAGTTCTTGACGCCTAAAGCAGCAACATGTGGCAAGGATGGCGCTTGAACAAACACAAGCAGGAGAAATACCAAGCAGGAGAAAGTCGACATACTCTGCTTGTCGACACCGAACAGACGGGAAGAGGGAGGAAGATTGAGAAGAAGACCGCAACTTCGCCTTGGAGTCGCCATGGACGACGCCTCCAACACCGCTTCGGAGCAGCACTTCACGCAAGACCACTGCGTGCTCCGACACACGCCGACAGCACGAGCTACAAACGCCTTCGAGTAAAAGGACCTCCAAAGCTCTCAAATCGGAAGTACTATAGATCCCACCTGACCTAGACGCCCAGGAAAGGACAGAGAACCGACACTACACGACCATCGCTCGTCGAGACCAAAACAGACCGAAGACTGCAAAAGAAACCGACGACGAGACTCCAACCTGCCTCCACGCGTTACTTGCCCTCCAAGGGGTTAAAGGAGCCCCTTTGCATAGCCTTAAAATCCGACTCCTCATCCTGAGAACATACAGAACCCGCACCGTCACTCCAACCCTCGCAATCTACACCGGAGATAGAGCTCCTCACGTGTGAAGACGTCTCAGGCGAAACCCTAAGAACAGAGCAGCAAGCAAAGCAGAGCAAGTGAAAGTCACAAGAGAGAAGCAAAGAAGAAAAAGAGATGATGAAGGAGAAGAGGGAGGGCTCCCGACCTCGGACAGACGCTCACAGAGATCTGTTTTTTTTCTTCTTTTGTGTCGAGAGAGAAGAAGATAGATGAGAGAGAAAACAGTCTTCTTAACTTTTCTAGAACGTTACGAAACAATAAGAACCATTCACGAACTGAAAATAGCTTTCCCTAAAACCAGAAAGACCGAAACTTGTGGTGGTTGTTAGAATGTCTTTCTTTTTGTTTCACTAACAATTTGTTAGAATGTCTTAATTAATATTCTTCCTTTTGATAAGAGTTTTACGAACCGCAATCATGAAACTGGAACACAATTTAGAGTATCTCCACGAGAAGTTAAATACGCATCTAAAAACTTTTGTTTAACAAGTTTTAAACTTAATTTTATTTAAATTAATCATTATGAGAGTTTTTAATAAGTAATTTCACTAATGAGGGTTCTTTGAGATATTATTCTCTTCAACAAGTGTTTTGTTTATAAAATGTTCAGTTTTCTAAAAACATATTTTAAAATATAGTATATTAATATTAAACTTTAGAGTATCTTAACGGATGAGAGCGCTCTTTATCATGCCATAACCGACGAATAATAAATAGTTTGGTGAGTACCCCACTCAAGTACAAGTACTATAAAACAGTTAAAACCCCTTCAGCCTACTACCATACAATAATTGCCTTCTCAAGTCAACATGTCTGAATCTTCAGAATCTCCGCTCGTCCTCGTCCAACGCCCACCTACTCTAGCTTACATGGACGACCACCTCAGCCGCAACTTCCGACTTCTCAAACCTTACGCCTCGCCGGATCCACTACCGGTCTTCCTCTCCCGCCACGCCGCCACCGTCACAGCCTTCGTCAACATCGGCAGGCTCAAGATCGACGCCGAGCTCCTCTCCCACCTCCCTTCTCTCCGGCTTCTCGTCTGCACCAGCGTCGGCACCGACCACGTCGACCTCGCCGAATGCAAGCGCCGCGGCATCGCCGTCACCAACGCCGGCGACGCCTTCTCCGACGACGTGGCGGATTGCGCCGTCGGGTTGCTGATCAGCGTACTCCGACGTATTCCGGCCGGAGATCGTTACGTCCGGTCTGGTAAATGGTCGAGGCCGGGGGAGTTCCAGATAGGGAGTAAGGTTTCTTCTTCAAAACCATAACTCTTCACTCTGTTTCTTAAAATAAAAGTGAATGCTTTTTCTTGATAAAAGTTGGGTACTTTATGGATCAAGTGTTACTGTAGATGTGTGGTTGTGGTTGTTGCAGGTAAGTGGAAGGCGAGTTGGGATCATTGGACTGGGGAGTATCGGATCCCGTATCGCCAAAAGACTCGAGCCCTTTGGATGCATCATCTCTTACAACGCGAGAACTCAGAAACAGAGCATCCCTTACCGTTACTACTCCGACGTTCTCTCCTTGGCAGCAGACAACGATGTCCTCGTGCTCTGCTGCTCTCTGACGGAAGAAACGAGGCACGTTGTGAACAGAGAAGTGATGGAGAAGCTTGGGAAGGAAGGGGTTATCATTAATGTGGGGAGGGGAGGGCTGATCGATGAGAAGGAGATGGTGAAGTGTCTGGTGGAAGGTGTGATTGGTGGTGCCGGTTTGGATGTGTTTGAGAAAGAACCGCAAGTTCCTGAGGAGTTGTTTGGTATGGACAATGTTGTCTTGTCTCCGCATGCTGCTGTGGCCACGCCTGGGGCTTTGGAAAATGTTGCTCAGGTTGCTATAGGTAACTTGAAGGCGTTTTTCTCGAACCAGCCTTTGGTGTCTCCGGTTCAAGTGGGTTGAGAGATCGTCCGGTTTGATCAAAGAAGGCCATTGATCAATCTATTATTAGTTATTGAACGTATGATTAAGAAAAGAAAGTGTACTTATATATATATATTGATCCATGATTCCCCTATATGTTATGGGAATAGTCAAGAAAGAAAATTAAAACCAAGATGCTAATGTGTAATTATGGGAGTGATCTGTAGAGAAATTAAACTACTTCTCAAATTGTTCTAATGATCATTTCTACACACAAAATCCAGACCAATGTATGTCTTGTGAAACCCCCTCTTTTTCATGGAGGTAGTATTGCTATTTGGTACTACTATGTTATCACAACATGGTTGCCGATGATGGTGGGCTTAGCAGCCCTCTCACTAATCCAAGATTGACCCATTGAGCAAGTCCATTAGCCATTTGACCTACTTGGCAGAAGTGTCCCAACTGTTCTATAAATAAAGATACTTTTTATTTGAGAAAGTTTATATACACAAGATAACATCTTAGTCATCCCTAGTCACAACTCATCAATAACAAAAATTTCCAACTCCTCCTTACTTTGGTTATTAGTCTTAGTTTGAAAAATTATGTTGTAATTTTCTCTTTGTAATCGATCTTTATAAACTCATTATTAAACAGTACAACTAGTGATTTCCACAATACTTATTCCTACTATACGTTTTGAGTTGCTATGTTTATGTTACCAACTAAACTTTGATATCATTAAGGATAATTTGTCGATCATTACAGGCTCCTTACGAAAACCAAGACAAAAATGAAATAAAAACCACAGTACTGGTGTTTGTAGAGATTTCCTAGCTATAGTATCGGCACATTGTTTTGTGTGATCAATCAATATGTGTAGAAATCATATTAGAACTGCATCACCTTCTCTTGGGTTAATAGACGTAAGCATCCGTGACCAGTACTCAATCGTAGTACTCAATCGTACATGTATGTAGTGATGCAGCCTCAAGTTGATCATTGAGAACCTGATTAATGATTTGATTGTCATCGATCAAACTCCACTTGAGAATATTCTAGAGACCAACATGATTGTAAGGTGGAGAATTCAACTTCCTTGGCGTTCCCACAGCTTTGGACTTCGCCCATCTCACATTCTTGTACTGTCTCCAGCCTCTATTGCGTATTATCCATCTCAATTTCATGGCCTTGGCATTTAAGTTTCTATTATGACGTAAGATGTGTCAAAGGTTGTCAGAAATTGCAGTTCCAGTTTTGTTTTTGAATTACTAACATGGTTACAACAGTTTAAGAATTTAAAATAGTTACAAACTTTCAAGTTAAACTGAATATGTCAATAATATACGAGAGGCTTTTGGCTGCATAAGGATTTTTAATTATCGTTCAAATGACGTTGATGTCTCTTCCAATATTAATGCCTCTCTAACTATAATAAGAAATTTGTGGAGAATATACTAAGTTTATTTGATCTTACAAAATTAAAGGTCAATATGTGAAATTCATACAGAGTCAATCGTACGGACGGCATGAGGGGTTATTTGACCTTTCCCCCGACTTGAGTATTCTTATTAACTTTCTAAAATGTATTTGTTGAAAAGATTATGAAGAAAACTTGGCCAACTATGATATAATACCAATGGGAACTGCATGTTACTGCTTTCTAGCTAAAAAGAATTATACAAGCTCCACCAATATGCTATTAATTGACTAACTTATCTGTTTATTGTATAGCTACTTATAAATATTCATTATCCCGTAGAAGAATTAAGCACCTACCACACTATTAATACTAGGTAAGGAATCCGTGCGATGTTGCACGGAAATTCATTTTATGTTTAAAAAAAATTAAAAATTGTAATAGAAAACTTTATAAAATTTTTCAAAAATTATTCAACTTATTTTGGTCCTAAAAATATATTCAATAATTTTTGAGTCTTTAAAGTATTTACATCATTTATTTCGAAGTTATTTTGTATCTAATATTTCATAATTATTATATATATATATATATATATATATATATATATTTCCATTTGTATCTTTTTCAAAAGGAGTGAACAAAAAATTATGATTATTAAAACATAATTCCATCATCTTTCATTTTTTTTTGTTTTTATACTATGTTAATATAGGAATGTATATATATAGACGAAAGAAATAATGAAAAATATTAAAAATAGACGAAAGCCGTTCTCATTAAAACTCTATTTGAAGTTTCTTTTCCAGTTTAATTAATTTATAGTTATATAAAAAATTATAAGACTATGCAAAATAACTTTTTTGTTGAAGAATAATGGAATAATGAATCTTTGATGATGCAAAATGTATTAGACACTCTTCGTACTTTTGAAAATAGATATATTATACGGAAAATTAAAAGAGAATTATTAAAGTTTTGATCTACATTTACCGAACGTTTACTTATTTGATAAATGGAAAATATAGGATATGCTTGTTTAAGAAATAGAAAAACAATGGAATTTTAGACAAATACTATATATAGATACTGAAAAGACACAAGTAATTGATACAACATTTCATATCAATGTTCGTAACTATTAGATGCACATTTTCATAATAAAAATAATAAAAATAAATACAAAATTCTAAAATAAAAAACTAACAATTGCATCTTTTCACAATTCAGTTAAAACAGTTATTTATATTTTTAGAAAGTTGCAACTGTATACAACCCGAATGATGCAACTTCTTGTGACATTTTTCACAACTCTTAAATTAAAAATACAACTCTTCACGTTAATTGAGATTGCTATTACTAACATCTACTTCTCTTAAGATAACAACGACATACAAGCAAACATTTTCAGCTAGTAGAAGAAAACTAAGACTAATAATCTCATTGTTCCGTTTAGGATTTGTGGTCATCCAAACACGTAAAACTCTTAATATTTTTTGTTGACAACGTTCCATTTGAACATCTTCAAAAAATTTGTAACCAAGTAACTTCATAGAACTTTTTCTTTTCACCATTTTACTATCAATTAGATTAGCGAAAATTTTACTTTCAGAAGTTTATAAACATAGACTATTTATAGATTTTGAAAAGCTCTCTTTAAAAAGTCACATCTTTTCAATTTAAACAGTTGCAGCTTTGATCAAAGAAGAGACACAACCTTTTACGTAGTCGCATCTTTTCATAAAGAAGAGACACAACTTTTTAACGAACAATCGCAACTTTTCATAAGATTTAAACTACCTATAAAAACACAAACCTTTTCAATTTAAACAGTTGCAACTTTTATCGAAGAAGAGACACAACCTTTTAAGTAGTCGCATATTTTCATAAAGAAGAGACACAATTTTTTAACGAACAATCGCAATTTTTCGCAAGATTTAAGCTACCTATAAAAACACACACCCTTTCAATTTAAACAGTTGCAACTTTTATCGAAGAAGAGGCACAACCTTTTAAGTAGTCGTATCTTTTCATAAAGAAGAGACACAATTTTTTAACGAACTATCGCAATTTTTCACAAGATCTGAAATACTTATAAAAACACAAACCCTTTCGAATTAATCAGGATTTCTATTATTAATAGATATAATTCGCGCATGATAGATATTAGAGATATGAAAATTTTAGTCGACGATTCGTATAAGCATTAACTAGACACTAATAAACTTGTCGTTAACATATTTATATATTTGGCAACACTGGAACCACAATATATGATGTATGCGGTTATATCAACTTATCATTGACAAAAGAAAAACTAATCATTAAAAACAAGTTAACTATTTAATAAAAAATAAACAAATACAAAATACACTAATAGTATATAGATAGACGACATTAGATAAAGTCGGTACAAGAACGACTTAAAGAACCTGCTCGCACGTCAATTATATACTACATTCTAAAACCTCATTTAAACAAGAATTTTTACTTGCTTTCTCTCATCATTTTAATTTAATATATACTTTGCAAACATTCAGTGAAATGAAACAAATCGCAATCAGTACTGACAAAAGTCTCCAATAAAAAAAGCAGAAAAGGGATCATGACCCTCACGTAGCCACCACCACTATTGTTAAAAGAGTCTCTATATAAGATTGTCTCTAATTTGATTACTTCGTCAACAAACAAACCCTAAGAAAACCCATCCAAAAGAAAACGAAACTAGAGATGGGTCCGATCTCAAGTTTTTGGAGTTTCAAGAAGCTCTTTGCAATAGTCTTCGTCGTTTTCGCCATCTCCGGTGAGTTCGTCGCCGGATATTACAGGCCGAGCCCGTGGAGATACGCTCATGCCACTTTCTATGGAGACGAGACCGGCAGTGAAACCATGGGTATGTAAAATAAACATTTCACTATCATGTACAAATATTCAATATAATCACCAAGATCAAAATATGTTTTGTTTTTTTGACAACCAAAAATATGTTTTGATTCATAAATTTCTTTATTTGTTTATTCTTCATGTACAAATTTTCTCAAAAGAATTGTTGTTTTCAAAATTCATTCCTCGTATAAATCCATGAACCATGGTTACCAGATAAAGTCAATTTCATATCTAAATTATACTCATATATGCAATCTATGAGATATATGCAGGTGGTGCATGTGGGTATGGAAACCTGTTTAACAGCGGTTACGGGCTGAACACAGCGGCGCTAAGCACGACGTTGTTCAAAGACGGTTACGCATGCGGCCAATGTTTCCAAATAATGTGTGTGCAGTCAAAACATTGTTACTATGGAAACCCATCGACAGTGGTCACAGCCACCAACCTTTGCCCTCCTAATTGGTACCAAGACTCCAACAACGGTGGTTGGTGCAATCCTCCTAGAACCCATTTCGATATGGCTAAACCGGCTTTCATGAAACTCGCTAACTGGAAAGCTGGTATCATCCCTGTTTCATACCGCAGGTATATCTCACTTTCAAAATTTATATAACTTCAGTTTTGACCTACTTTCTTATATATATATATATACTACTATATGACGACACTTGATATAAGTACTACAAAAATTGTGTAGCTAATATTTTATGATATGCGACTTATTTGATGTCTGTAGAGTCCCATGCAAAAGGAGTGGTGGTATGAGGTTTCAATTCCAAGGCAATGCGTATTGGCTTCTCATCTTCGTCATGAATGTCGGTGGAGCCGGAGACATCAAGAGTATGGCCGTGAAAGGTAGCCGGACGAATTGGATAAGCATGAGCCACAACTGGGGGGCCTCTTACCAAGCTTTTTCTTCTCTGTACGGCCAGTCTCTCTCTTTCCGGATCACTTCTTACACCACCGGGGAAACCGTCTATGCGTGGAACGTTGCTCCGAGTAACTGGAATGCCGGTAAGACATACAACAGTTACACCAATTTCCGCTGAAAACCCAAACAGGATTTTTGTTTATGAGTTCTCGCTATTTAATTTGTTTTGTTCTCGTTCTTGGGATTTTATAAAAAGCTTCTATGGCCTTTTGTTCGGGATGGCCCAGCTTTATGGTATACATCTAATGTATACGTATAACGTATGTATGTAATTGTTGATATAACCCTTCATAATTAAAGTCATGATCATGAAGCCAACCCTACTTGATCAAGAGACTTTCATTTCGTTATAAAATGTGTAATTTTGTCTTTTTCCGAGTCCGTGTGGAAAAAAAAAATTCGACCGATAAATGGCATATTTCCCCTTTTAGTTTTTTTTCTTAGTATTTTTACATTTTTGCCAGGACTTCAAAGACTTTTTAAAAAAAATCTAGTGCGTAAATAAAATCTCATAAAAATGATATCATTTAACAATTGGCATGTAGAAATTTTACAAAAATTAGAGCATGGAATTTTTGTAATAGTTAGACTAATTTGTCATAATGATTTTTTATGAGCGGGTCTTGTGGTGGAGTATTAGTGTGTGAGTTCTGAATGCAAACACATTTCAGATTCGATCTACTGATTGCAGAAATTAAATCATATTATTCTGCTCATCACAGTTGCAAAAATGTATGTAAAGAAATCTGTTTTCCATCCATGGATTAGGCTCGTGTTAACCTTTTTAATTATCAAAAACAAAATGGTTTTATAATTTACGTACATAGCTAAAAAGCGCTTTGGTCGCTGAATCATATAGCTGTAGTACATACACTGAGACATGGATGCTCATCCGTGTTTTATAAATTAAAAATGTAAAATACAAGATGACTGAGAAAGCGAAATCGGAAGCAAATCAACAATTGTTCATCAACGCGAGGAATTAATACGAACAAGAGTCATGAATCATGAAGGAGGTATCTTATTGACAAATTGATGAGAGTAAAGAACACAAAAGTGTTTATGGAAGAATTATATTAAACTCTCATGAAAATAATATTACAAGATGCATAGTTTATATAGAGAATAAATCAAACTAATTTCTTAAACTAATATGAAATAGTATATAATAGATAATGATAAAATTTCTATTCTAATATATTGATGTATATTCTAATATTTACTATTGGATTATGTCGATCTTCCAGATCTCCTAATACCCTCCCTCAAGCTCATATGTGGTAACACGTATGAGATTGGACAATTTTAAAAATATAGTAGTAGAAATAACTCAAAGGCTTGTGAAACAACGATTATTGATGATGTTGCAGAAGCTTGATGAATGTCTCATAACTCTTCTGCGATTCCGCGAGTTGGGATAGATGTTTGTTTTATCCATTCTACAAAGAGATGATTGTTTGCTATCCAATCTTCACGGTAGGTTGAATCGGCTGCTGGTAAACTGCCGTTAAGAAATCTGAATCTCTCGTGAGCTAATAGCCATACGAAAGTAGATGAATGAATGTTTTTTTTCAGAGATCTCGAAACACAAAGAATCGAAAAGGATGAAGAAGATGTTGATGTGTTGTACTGCAATTTTGCAAGGACAACAAGATGAAGAAGATGTTTTGAATTGATGTTCTGTGTTTCAAAGATCACGAAATCACAGGAATTGATGATGATATGATATGTCGATCTTCGATTTTTGAAGAGCAACGAGATGATGAAAAAAATTAGAAGTTTTTAGTTTTGTTTAGGCTCTGATACCATGATAAATTGATGAAAGTAAAGAACACAAAAATGTTTATGTAAGAATTATATTAGACTCTCATGAAAATAATGTTGCAAGATGCATAGTTTATATAGAGAATAAATCAAAATAATTTCTTAAACTAATATGGAATAGTATATAATAGATAATGATAAGATTTCTATTCTAATATATTGATGTATATTCTAATATTTACTATTGGATTATGTCGATCTTCTAGATTTCCTAATACTTATAATGAAAGTATAATTAATTTCAGTTATTCGTAGATTAATCATTTAGTCAATGTAATAATCATGACTTGGATACATGATTGATTATAAAATTGTTTTTCTGATATGTTAATTTGCCATGGTGAGGGCCACCATGACTGCGAGGTTCCAAATTAAGACCAATGGGATTTCAGTGTTTTTTAAATATTACAACACGTAGAAAACGTTGTTGTTTTCAACAAAAGTAAAATATTCGTGATTACTTTTCGTACTCTCAACAAACAATTAAGCGGAAATTTCCGTGTTAATTATAATTAATTGCTTACACCACACTGACAGATCCTTTGTCTGACTGAAACATAAATTTAAATTATAGTCCCTTCAGTTTCATCAAATCCATGAAATGTTTTACTTACACTACATCCCCAGGGAAACTCTATAGAAAATACTCTTTATGTTTCAAAATAGTTGATATTTTGGTTTATGCACAAAAATTAAGACATACACTTTGATCTAAAAAATATCATTTAAAATATAAATGTAAATTAATTCAACCAATCATCAAAAAAACTATAAAAATATAATTGACCACCCAATTTTCTAAAACCTAAAATTAATATAAAAATACCAAAACATCATGCATTTTAAAACATCAAAACTCTTCGAAACATCGTCTAATTTGGAACGCAGGAATATATATATAATACCGTTAGTTGTCTTTTATTCGGTTAAAATAGTACATAATCGTACAATTAGTATATATATACTTCTATTGTATAAAATTCATCTGAAGCTCATATAGGGCGTTCATGTAATAAATAAAGTTATGGGCTAATTCATAAATAAAATAATATATGGGGTGGCAAAACTAAAGTTTTGTCCTTGGAAAATAGGATAAATAACGACTCACAGAAATGAGAGATCCTCAGTCTCTTTTCTTCTTCGCCGGTGAAATCTTCGATCACGACGGAGAGAATGGGTGCGGAAGCAAACGGCTCATCTTCATCTCTCAACTTCTTGATCTACGGCCGCACAGGCTGGATCGGCGGTATTCTTGGCAAGCTCTGCGAAGCTCAGGGGATCCCTTACACTTACGGCTCAGGCCGGCTCGAGGATCGCCGTTCGCTCATCTCCGATCTTGATTCCGTCAAGCCGAGCCATGTTTTCAACGCCGCCGGAGTCACCGGACGCCCGAACGTGGACTGGTGCGAGTCCCACAAGGTGGAGACGGTCCGTACAAACGTCGTCGGAACCTTGAACCTAGCCGACGTTTGCAGGGAGAGAGGCCTCGTGTTGATCAACTACGCCACGGGTTGTATATTCGAGTACGATTCGGGTCATCCTCTCGGGTCGGGTCTCGGGTTTCAGGAAGAGGACACTCCTAACTTCACCGGATCCTTCTACTCCAAGGCAAAGGCTATGGTCAGAAACTTCTTTCACTTTACATCTTGAACAGATTGGTCCGGTTTATTCCGGTTCAATGTAAATGATATTTATTAATTCATACCGAATCACAATTAATCTAAACCGTATTGTTATGTAACAGGTTGAGGAACTGCTCAAGAACTATGAGAACGTATGCACGCTCCGTGTAAGGATGCCCATCTCATCGGATCTCTCAAACCCGAGAAACTTCATCACCAAGATAACTAAGTATGAGAAAGTCGTGGACATTCCGAACTCGATGACGATCCTCGATGAGCTCCTCCCTATCTCGCTGGAGATGGCGAAGAGGAACCTGACTGGGATATGGAACTTCACTAATCCGGGGGTGGTGAGTCACAATGAGATACTAGAGATGTACAGAGAGTTTGTCGATCCGAGTTTCACTTGGAAGAACTTCACGTTGGAAGAGCAGGCGAAAGTGATTGTAGCTCCGAGAAGTAACAATGAGCTTGATGCCACTAAGTTGAAAACAGAGTTTCCGGAGATGTTGTCAATAAAGGAATCTCTTGTTAAGTTTGTGTTCGAACCAAATAAGAAGACGGAGATCAAAGGTTGATAATGGACTAGGGTCTTGAAACCAAGATTCCGATAGGGAAGCCTCTCAAAATCGAATAAATGGGTCAAAAAAAAGTTTCAAGGGTTTATGGCGAAAGTTGTTTTTGGGTTCTTGTTGTTGATTCATGTTTTTGTTTGTAATCCATTTGTTCTCAATGTGCTCTGTTATTGTAATCCTCAGCTTTTTTTTCTTCCAAATTTTTGTATTGTACTGTTAAACAAAAATCTCATGGCAAATAAATTTCGGCATCTTAAGTTGCTCATAACTTTTGATAATGAGAATTAAGTTAGCCATTAGGTCATTTGTTACCATCTTTTGCATTGTTTTTTGGACAACGTCAAATAAATCGGGACAAAGAAATTATCTCAAAACGACTTATATAACCGAAACACTGTTTTTGTTATAGCCATAAAAAGTTACTGCCAAAGGTAAAAATTCAGAAATGATGCCATAATGATGACCTTGGATTTGAACTATTACTATTGAGTATTCCATTTCTGTATTAATTTATGTGATTATTCATCTTTTATCACTCCTTGTATCAATCCAAAGTAAAATTTTATGTGTATATATACATATATATTATTTTTTATACATGTAACTATACCGTACCAGTATCTATAAATTTTTAGTTTTGCCGTTTCCCTTCCTGTCTCTATTTCTGTACATGTATCTGTCTCGGTGCAACAGAGGATGTAGTATCATAGGAGAAGCAACTAAATGCACCGATAAAACTTATAGGAAATGCACTACAGAAATTGTGACACTCAACCTGTCTCTCTTGGGCATGTATAAAGTAATCTGCAAGTATAAATCTGTAAGAATGATTTATGAGATGTTTTAATGACCAGCGCGCATCAATAGACCGTTGGTTGTAGCCGGTATGTTAGGTGGAAATAAAGAGCATAGTTTCGATTTAAATAAGAGGAAAATTTCATTACTGATCATCATTATAAATAATTTTGTCACTCGTCTGCTAGACAAATCGAAGAAGACTCATATGAGCATACTTATCCTCTGTACACATCTTATTTTGGTTCTGTGTTGTCTTTGTTTTGTAGTAAAATATTTTCGTGGAACTCAGCTGTAAGAAACAACCGGAGATCTCTGGGAAGTAGAGTGCGGTTTAGATTTCTTTGGAAAGATGCTTGCTAAATTATTAGGTCAAAATAGTTTAGATGGGTAAAAAATGCGTCTGCCGGGAGTCGAACCCGGGTCTATTGCTTGGAAGGCAATTATCCTAACCGTTGGACTACAGACGCTGAACGATTGGTCTTTTGGTATTTGTGTATTCGTATTAAATAAACTATTATTGCATGTACACATTGCCACCAAAATAAAAGTCAACTAAACTGAAAACATGACAAACCCAAACAATTTATTTACATTTATATTAATTGTTAACATGAAAGTCAAGTAAATTCGTATTATTTACTTAAAAAGCACGGATATATCTTTTGCTGTTTATTTTTTTCATTTTTTTTTATAATTCCTTTATCCTGAATATATAAATTGTTACTTGATCAGGTTTCAAAGATCCGTGTATATACGTTTTCTGTGTCTTAGTTATATAAAAAGTGTGGGTATATGAATTTTTGATTACCTCTATAAATTGTACATAAGTCATATGGTTATAGAATATGAAAAAATAGTATCGTGTGTTGCAAAATGACCAGATGTTAATTTTACATTATCTCAGTCAACTGTTTTATGTATCTAAATAAATTAATCCTCTTATATACCTAGAATGTGTACTTGTGCAAGATTTTGCAAGATTCAACATTTACCAAAGATATTTTCCATCAAATTTTTGTTAACATATATGTAATCTTTATATATAAAAAAGACCTCAAATCTCTCTCATCTATGCCACATGAGATGTCAAGCTGGAAATTGAGTTTATGATGTGGTGACACCTATGAAACGCAACGTTTCACTTAAATCAATCGTTCGTTTAGTTGGGCCTGGGCTTCGCCATTCCTTATTATTTGCCACATTCTCGGTGAACTTACAGAAACTTGATGAGTCTTTCAGATCTCCATAACGTATCAAACTTCCATTAATCCGATTTTTACTCTCCAACTTTTTGCGTGTTTAATCCACTCCTCTCACTGAAAGCATTCAATCGATCTCTTCGCATCTCCCTTCACTACTCCTATTTGAACCAATACGTTCAATCTTCCGTTTCGTGTGTTTCCAGGGTTCAAGAGATTCGTGAAGTGAGTGAAAAAAGGTAACCACCTCTGATCTCTTATGAGCATCTTTTGATTTTTTGGATTTGCCTGTGAATTCGAAATCCTTTCTTTTTCCCACAGAGACAAGTTTTGTGCTCTGTATTTCAGGAAATTTAGTAAATAACCTCATCACCATCAATGGAGAACAGAGGCACCATCTTCTCCTCCTCGGGATCATCATCATTGTCCCTTAAAGCCTCTATGCAAGAATTCAAATTTTTGAGACTCACCGGTACCACACTACTTCGGCCTTTCACCTTTTGAATCACTTGGTTAATTTGTAGCCAACATGAGTACATGATGATATCATTTTTGCTTTTCAGATTTCTGTATGATCGGTTGGAATGGTAATATAGTGTATAGAGTACTAAAGATTGACCGTCTTGAAGCGTCTGAGCTTGATCTAAGTGAGGTTTCCACAGCCTATACAAAAAAAACAATGCTACAAGTTGCTTAAACGGATACACGAAGGCAACAAGGCCACATGCGGCCTCAAACTGGTCACTCTCTGTTATGGCATCATTGGTATTCTGTCGGTTATGTTCACTGAAACATTACAGTGTTTTTTACTTTTATAGCGTGTTCTCACAATTTTGTTTTTTTGTGCTCCCCATTTATGTACATGGTTTCAGGGTTCAAGAGTGAGATCATTTCTTTGCGTAATCCTAGCGTAGTTTCTAACATTTCAATTCAAGAGGCGAGAACAGGTGTTTTGATCTACCTTTTACTATATTATACCTTTTTTGTTTGTTCCAAGCTTATTGTTGAAGAAAGTTTCTGTTTTTCCTTTCTGTTTGGTGAAAAGAGAGTGTGTACATGTGTTTATTTGTTACACCCTTCAACCTTTGTATAGTCTGAAGTCAATTAACCCTTACGTTTCTTTATCTGATGTTCCCCACATGTTGATAAATAGGTAGAAGAAGCTCCTGTGTATGGTGGACCTTACAAAGGACTTCTTTTTCAGCTATTCTTTCAATATAATGTGTAGTTTCCAGAAGAATATACGCGACCATGATTGTGGTGCTATTCTCTATAAGAAAATGTTTAAGATGAGGGAAGGGGCGCTTTATGAGCTATCTTGATTTGATGTTTCAAGGAGTAACCATAATTTCAAGCTTACGGAGTCACCTGTTTCCATCCGGTTCAATGACAAGACCAGATTCACTGGGATTGCAGCGACACTTAACCCTATCCCTGATGAGATGTTCCGGTTCCGATCCTGTGACCAGCTGCTCTCGCTTGCCAATACCAACACCGAGTTACCAGGTTTGCTTCCTACCATTTTCCCAACGCTGTCCTCTTGGCATTGCTCTGTGAAATTATTTGTTTCCCTATCCTATACAGATGTGGTCGGTGAGGTCAGGGGTATCAAAACCGTTCTGCACGGTGGAACTCAGACCTGTGGACGTATAATGTTAAACTTGAGGATTAACAGGTGCGTCGCACTTAACTCTGTATTGCTAGGTTTAAAATTACAATTGATTACAAGTGTTTCTTTCTGTGTTGTTTTAACGGTTTTTTTAATGTTACCATGCAGTGTGTCAGTGTGTTTGACAAGTTAGCGACCCATCTTGATGAAAAACTGTTTACTTTGGGTGTTCAACCAAAGGTTATAATTGCCACTAATATTAATCCTAAATTGGTGGGAGGTAACCATTTTACAGTTTAGCAAACTTAGTAGATAGAATTCAGGTTTAGGTTCCTAATCATTTTGTTTCTGCTGGGGTGCAGGCCGTCTGTTCCTAAATGCTACATCTGCAATTCATTTCTATTTCAACAAGGACTGCACTGCTAGCCGGTCCTTCCTTGAGGCGTATGTATTTTTTTTTTTGAAATTAAGACTTTTTACAATTTTTTGACATAATTAGATCACCTATAACCATTAAATTTTTATCAGCAAGTGCAAAGATGATGTCGGACCTTCCTCTTCTTCTACCAAATATGGTGGTGTCCAGAAGTTTGATACTAACGGTTGGAGGCTCAATGTGTTTGTCTTGAATCCGGAACCACATGTGAAATATTTTTTTGTACCAACTGGTTTATATTATAAAAATTTCTCAATTATTCACTCCTACACCAGGCTGCGGAGTTTCTTTGCATTGCGAAGGTTGAAAGCATCGACACTTCTAATGGGTGGTGCTACATCTCATGTTCGAATCGTTCTTCAAAACTTCGACGCGGGTTCACTTTCTTCTCTTGCACAACTTGCCATAATGAGAATGCAGTGGGGGGTTTTAAGGTTATCTACTTTGAACTCAAGTCACATTTACGCAATGATGCATTATTAGGAAATGCAGTAAACTTATTGAATGGTTATCTAAACGGCAGGTATCGTGTATACAGTTATCTGTATCTGATTCATCGGATGCTGCCGTCTTTGTTACATTCGATGGTGAAATATGCAAACTCACCAACGTTCGTGCAGCACGAGTAGCACATATTCAGGTGCTATTTTTTTTCATTTAAAATGGTGCACGCTATGACTACTTTGCCATATATATATTTTGATCAAATCTTTGCCATATATTTAAATGTCTTCATTTCTATTTATAGAATCTCAATTTGATGAATTCAGTGAATAAGAACTTGATAATAAGAATAACTCTCTTATTAATCTCTTAAGGAAAACTAACTCAAAAACCTTAAGCTCACAATCTCTCAATCACAAAACTCATAAGTTATGCAACATCATATGCATCTCCTTATATAACTCACAATTTCCTAAACTCATTAGGAATCACACAAATAGATAATTTCCTATTCCATAACTCGGTAGGAAATAAATAGCTTGCTCTCCAAGCTACTTCAAGCTTAATCCAACATTCTCCCCCTTAAGCTTGAACTCCATTTTCGACAAATCTTCAAAGATACCTCCAATGATACCTCTCATCTTCTTGAGCTTCAATTTTTCAGAATCTTTCATCAAGACGTCGACTTCTCTTTTGGATATAAGTCGATGTAACTTTTGAAACCATATAGCATGTTTCATGGCTTCAGTTTCTGCCATGTTTTCAGTTTCACACAATGATAACACGATAGTCTCTTGTTTTCTCCAACACCACGTAATTAGACTTTCACCAACGTAAAAGATATGTCTTGTCGCGCTCTTGCCATTATTCTCTTTCAGCAAATCGTTCTCGTTCTCATGAAGAATGCTTTGAAATTCAGTTTCTTTGTCCAGAATGTTCGAGTTCATTGTCAAGCTTTCAGCTCTTGCTTCTGTAAGAGCTTCCTGAAGATAAATCACATCATCTTCCACTTCTTTGATATAATCTCTCATCAGAGGCTCTTTCTTCAATGCTCCATCAGTTTCTTCATTTGTCCTTTTCACCAAATTACCCAACCTGTTTGTTTCTCTTCTCATTGAACGAACTTCTTCATCAAACTTCTTCATGTGATTAAACAAACCGGTCTCTCTCATCTTGATTTGTTCCACCTCACTCACGTGTGTGACTTCAATCATGGTCTTGTAATGTTCTACTTGCATCTCGTAATCCTGACCACCAAGGCTCAACCACTCTTCTTTCAATACACGTGCTTCACTCAACGCTTGGTGTATCTCAGAGTCCAAACTCTGCATAGCTATCTCACTCTTCTCCTCTTCCACTTTGGACCTGATCTTATCCTTCTCTTCCAGGAGAAGTTGGTTTTTCTTTAAATCATGTTTCTTCTCTTCTTTGACAGTTTCAAGCTCACTCTTCAATTTTATTGTCTCTTTCTCAACCTCAGATAATAATTCTTCAGTAGTCTCTAGCAATTGTTGTGATCTACAGATATCTTGGCTTTGACTAAGCCACACCATCGCCATTAACTTGGCCTTATCCTTGATATCAGTCATCTCAGACACCACAGCGTGCAAAATTTTATTTGTTCCTTCTAATTGTTTCGTCAAAGACACCAGAGAGTCAAAGTCAGATCTCTTCATCATGCTGGCTCCCTCTAACTGTTCCTGCAATTCTATGGCTTTGTTGCACAGCTGGTCAGCAGATCCGTGGGCATAAGACTTTGCCATCTTCAAAACTTCCATCTCAATGTTAATTTTCTCAATGATCTTATCTCTTTCTTTAACATCAGCTTCAAAGCTTCTCGCATACTTCAGGTCCCGCAAGGTGGTCACAAGGTCATTCCCAAGCTCTTTTTTCGTCGTCTCAATACCCAAAAATAGGTCCAGCGCAGATCCCAAGGTGTTCCGACACGACACATACAGCTTGTTATGAGGACAAATCCAATCGCCCCTGAGCATTCGAGAGACTGCGTACATGATATCGTGGCCAAGGGGATAACAAGCTGCTCCTTTTTCTCCTTTGTAGATAACAAGCTGCTCCTTCACTGGAACCTTTATCATTGGCTCGATTATGTGGTGGAGCTGCTCCAGTGTGTTGTTCTTGTTGGCGTAGATAAATACTGTTTTCCCTCCAGACATCATGCTAACGAAGATCTGCAACCGAGTCGACTCGGAACGTCTCATTGACTGGGCGCGGACCTCACGTCTCTTCCTCTTGTTGAGGAGATTCTCGACACCGTTGTCGACGAGCTTTCGTTTGTGCTGATTCCTTAATGCTTCCCTTTCCTCCTGGATGTTATCAAGTTCGCCTCTGATCTGGCCAATTGAGAAAGTCTTCTTTTGACAATTAATGGACTCTGCTTCTGTTCGTAACTCTTCCCTTTTTACATCAAAGTGTTCCCACTCAATTTCCTCCTCAGGCTTACTCTCTTCATTAAGAGTTATCAACCAATCTTCCCTCTGTTTCTTCAAGTGGGCATCTGTTTTTATCAACCAATCTTCCCTCTGTTTCCAAATATAGAATCTCAATTTGATGAATTCAGTGAATAAGAACTTGATAATAAGAATAACTCTCTTATTAATCTCTTAAGGAAAACTAACTCAAAAACCTTAAGCTCACAATCTCTCAATCACAAAACTCATAAGTTATGCAACATCATATGCATCTCCTTATATAACTCACAATTTCCTAAACTCATTAGGAATCACACAAATAGATAATTTCCTATTCCATAACTCGGTAGGAAATAAATAGCTTGCTCTCCAAGCTACTTCAAGCTTAATCCAACACTATTTCTGTCGCATTAACAGATTCTTGGTGAGGAAGAATCTCTAGAGAGACCCTTACCACAATGCCTCAACGAGTTAGTAAGAATACTTACAGAAACCGACCATAACTGATCAACTTTCTTTTCATGCTACTTTTTTGTCATATGTTTAGAAACTGAACAGAACTGACCTACTTCTGTTTCTGCTTATGTCCAGGGAGGTGATAACCACCCTGGTGATAACATGTCTGGCGGTGTTGCAGTGTCACTAAAGACATCTGCTATGAAGATAAGCGCATCCTCTAAGAAACAGATGCACGGGATTTCGTAATGAATGTCGATGAAGTTGATGTCGATCCACCACTACACACGGCTGAACCAGTGTTGGTTGAATCCACCGCTCCCAAGGAACCACCTACCGAGGATGTGCGCCAGGGG
Source organism: Hirschfeldia incana (assembly GCA_026261945.1). NCBI lineage: Eukaryota > Viridiplantae > Streptophyta > Magnoliopsida > Brassicales > Brassicaceae > Hirschfeldia > Hirschfeldia incana. The sequence goes on along the minus strand of JABCMI010000138.1, from coordinate 72,192 downwards.
AAGAAGGCACGTATTGCTTAGACGAGACTTCCAATTGCGACTGGCGAAGATTGAGTAACTAATATTGGAGCATGAAACGGTAACGCAGGTTAGAGCTATACTATACATTTAGTTTATACATTTGTATATACTCGGTTTTGTTTGCAGAGACCAACAATCGTATTTTGCATTGCGTATTTGAACGCCTCATTACTCGCAGTGAGCTCAACAAGCATATATAAAGGATCACGGAGACATAGAGCAGGACTTTTAAAAATTTAATATCAGTTTAGTATGAGGACTTACAGCCAGTGAGTTATTGACCTTTCTTACACTTACTGAAAACTTCGTTTACGAGACAACGCAACGTATCGTAACGTTTATAGATTCTTTCCTCCGTTTTGAATTTTACATTTCATAAACGGCAACTCTGTCGTCACATAGAGTTAACTAATTCCCGGTTAGCTGAAACCATCACATAGACACAACACCAAAAGTCCACTAATCGCCTACATATGTATACAGAGTACAAATCACGTACTCTACGTGCTTTAAATACTTTTTTTTTATATCAGTTGAATTAACCCCACTACCTTATTAATACAAAAATAAAATATGTATATTCTAAATGAATCAACACAACTGGCACGTTACATAAACACAAAAATATAATAGTACTATTAAAACAAAAAATGCAACATAAATAATTAATACATTCATAACAATTCGTAAATTAAAAAATAAAAGCCCTATGCATCTTCTGGTAGAAAGTTATATAAAGAAAAACATATACATATATATATGAGTAATTGATATATAACAGTTTTAGAATCTCCTTTATGTTTCACAGAAAAAAAAATATAATAAACACGAATTACTATTAACATATTATTCACAGCTCTTCTTTCCTAATCGATGTTTCAAATTATGTTTATTTCATCCCTGTATTCATATACAAATAAATATACAAACAAGCAATGTTTATTAAAAAACATATCATAATAGCACACATCCCTCGCAATAACAAACAAAAAAATATAAAAAAGTATAAAAAATATAACAAATAATGTTTATTATACATATACCCAAACTGTTGAATTTTTTTTATATATCACATCCCGCCCGTAGGGCGGGCCAATCATAGTATATCATACAATTATAAGATATACGCTCAGTAAGCGTGACTTGTTTTTTTTGGCAGAAACATCAAAAATAATTAGATGGGAGATTTAACCCATACGACCGATTTGATATGTACTCAAGAATGTAGTTTTTAATATATATAACTCCAAAAACATAAGTTATATAAACTCAAGAAAAAAACAATTACAGTTATGCCAGTAATAGAAAAGTATGTTAAAAGGCTTTTGATTCTATGATAATATATGTAATTCTACAATACTATGTTAAAAAGCTTTGAAATCTATGTTCACTCATAGTTATATAAATGTATGTTACGTCGTTGATACGCAATCGATACAACAATAATATTCATTTTAGTTTTGTTGATTGAGTTGAGTCTATGATATTGTCTCTAAAGTAATAGTCACATTTAAAATAACAATAAGAGTGTGTATTCGATTGTTGCTAGCGACGCGGTGTTTTTGTTGTATGTACTATGTAGTCATGTAAAATGTACACACATATAGTAGTAACATGTTGCTAATGATATAATATTAACTATAATTATTGTTATATATGAGAGGAATATTAACTATAATTATTGTACGAAATCAAGTTCATTTAAATGTATTTAGCCTTAAAAAACAAATGACAATTATTATTGTTATAATTTTTTTTTAAAAGAGATCAAATGACAATTATGGCATTAATAAAAAATTTAATTTATTCATAAAAGTAAAGCTAATTTAGGTAAAAATAAGTTTTTCATTAAGGGTATATAACACGAATGATCTCTTTTAATGGTATAGATGTTTCAAATTGAATTGCGGAAAATTTTAATTGGGCCTAAAGTTTCTGCACGGATTCATAAAGTCCAACCATTTTTATAGAACCTTATAAAGAGCAATACAATTCCTGAAGGAAACTTCTAACTCAGCTGGAGATCTAATACTAGGAAAACATTACAATTCACTTCCACACTATTGGTCTATTGCACATGTACACACTGACACACAGATACGGTAACATACATTTGAATATTTGCATATACATCCCGCTTAATAATTGTAACTCCACAGTGACATATCTTGGTAAGACATCTCTTCTTCCGTGTAACTATTAGAAGTCATGCCTTCCATGTACGATCTCGGCGGCGACATCAACGGCTCCGTCGCAAGCCTCATCATCGTCGAGGAAACTTCTTCCTCTTCTTGTTCCACATAGCCATACAAATTCCTCTCCTCCGATCCCGAACCAGAACCAAAACCCAAATCCACCTCATCGCCGTAAGAGGGCAAAACCGTAATTCCGTTCTCGTATTCCGTCGGCCTGAACATCTCCGCCGCCTCCGCCGCGACTCTCCTGATGACATCGGGATCGGTTGATTCCGGCACCGGTAGCCGCCAGGCGGAGTCGGCGAAATTCAAACACGCGGATCTCCCGCGCAGAGCAAGAGCCGCCACGTCGTGTGCACGCGCCGCCATATCCGCCGTGGGATAGGTCCCGAGCCAAATGCGGCGTTGGTGGATCGGCTCCCGGACTTCGCAGACCCATTTGTCGCCGTTCCTCCGCCGTATTCCTCTGTAAACTGGGTGACGTGTCTCCTTGAACACTCTCCGTCCCGCACGCCTCTTCGGCGTCATCTCCGCCAGCATTATCTCATAGTTATTATCCATTAGTAAAAAAATAAAAATAACTCCGCCTTAACTTATAGAAAGTGAAAATACTGCTAAAACCAAACTATCTCACTGGACACTGGATTCTGTAAGAACAGATGTAAATTCTGTATAAGGATGAGGTACAAAGAGTTTGAAGATTGTTCTGAATAAAAAGTCTTTTTTTGTTTTTTTTTTGTCTTAGTTGTGTTCTGTTTTGTGTTTTCGGTTGGGAGTTATGAAGAAGTGAAGAAGAGAGGGAATATATAGGCTACGGTGATGGGACCCATATAGTGCGATATCTACGCGCGTAACACACCGTTAACAGCCTGTTATTAGTATTAGCTTGAACCCATTATAACCATATCGGTCTGGGACCCTCTTACTCAACTTATAAAAATGCCTAATTTGTTTTTTTTCTTAATATACAGTAATTTATAAAATGAAAATTATGCAAGATTTATTTCAAAAATACCATTATTATACCACTGACTATAAGTTTAACATCTAATGTACTAAAAGGCCACTAATTCATTTAGGATACTTAAACTAACAAGTCTAACTCTTACTAAAAAGATTTCTTTTTTTTTCTGAACAACTGCTATAAAGATTTCTAAACCTTAGCTTTGCGGTATTTTTACTATTTATAGATTATATACCCTAATATCAATTTATTAAAATTTGTCATTAGTCTAATAATTAATATGTTTATATAGGCTCTAGTTGGTGATTAGTTGGTTTATATGCTTTAGGTTTATTTTAATTTATGAGTGAAAATCTTCTTAAAGTAAAAGTTATAACAAATTGTTTTAGCCTAATTCACAAACTATGTGCCAAAATAGGTACGGCCACCCTTTGGTTTAAGAGATTAGTGTGGTTTAAAACATTCTTGGAATCTTTGAGACAGAATAACTTCGCTTATTAGTTTAACTTATTATTAAAATCTGGAAGTTGGGTCCAGTACGTTGGACCACAAATATCTCAATTAAAAAAAAAAGAAATTATTTCTATATTTGTTTTGTGGATATGGAACACGTGACTCTTTTCCATATTGAGTAAATTAGCCGGGAGTAACACGTGGGGTTTCCGTGGGAACTATTCCTATGTACGATGTTACAAAAACTACGCATAACATGTGCCAATTGATTTACCCTTTATTTTATCACTAAGAATACTTTAAGATATGTAATTTCAACTAATGTGAAATATTTTGAAGTTTTATAGAGTAAAACATTAGTTAAAAACTTAAAATCCATGCTGATCCATACGGCGTATTAATATTATCACGTCATCGAAGTCTATGTAGTAGCGACAAAGAAGATGAATTCATAGTAAAATACTATTAATGGGAGATTCGATCTGTGACTATGAGTGACGTATACCTTCATCTTCGTGCATAGAGATTTTTTTCACTATTCGAAATTCCACCATTAGATCAGTACTACTCCATAAATATGTGTATGTAGTTAGAATGATTGTTTGCAGGAATGGCTTAATCCATTTCTGGTTTAATTAATAGTTCTTTTGTAATGAAAATCAATTTAGCAAAAAAAAAGGATTTTTTTTGTTAGAATTAACAACAAAAGTAGTTTACATGAAGTTTTGTAGTAATACATAAAATTGGTAGTTTCGTAGGCCTCTAACCCGCCGATTGACATGACTAACCAAATGTTTTATTATGAGAGGATTTACATGACTAACCGCTTGATCTAGACCGTTTCAACTAATTTAAACTCACACCTCTCTTGGGATTACATTTTGAAAACTTTCATCTATTATTCTTTACTAATAGACATAGTAATATATGTGTGGCTTTGGTCTATTTTAAAATTTACGAACAGTTCTGTTTGATAACAATAATTTGGAATTATATTAACATTTTACCAAAATAAATTATTTGGAATTAAGTAACTTACAAGAAGTATAGGGCAGAAAACCAGCTTTCAACCAAAAAAAGTATAGGGCACGTGAAGATTTACAATGTATAACAATTCCAAATTGATTATAGAATCACTCAAAACCTGTATTCGAATTAGCAGAATGATGAGTGACGAGTTTGATGACGATGACCTTAAGTTTTTAAATGGGTGATAATACACAAGAAAATGTTAAGCCTTACAGACAAGAAGACATGTAGGCCAATAAAGAATTAAGGCTTCAAGCTGTCTCGTGAGTGTCACATGCGCGTGTCCTTCATTAATCTTCTCTCTAGCTTCTAATATTTGTCTGAAGCATGTTAGGTGAACATTTTTAAAATGCATTTATAGCCAATTATATGTCAATCCCGTGTATTAATATTTTACAAACTTACTAAAACTAAACATGCTTTCTTGGATTACTAGTTAATCAAAAGATCATCCGATATAGAGTATATCAGCAAATACAAACAGTAAACGTATTAAATTCTAAGAAACTGTACTAGAGTCCATGATGAGATAACATATATATATATATATATATATATATATATATATATATATATAATTATTATTTGTGATTAAAAAGTTAGGACGGTTAATATCGTTTATATTCTTAATAAATAAAATATACTCCATCCGTTCTTAAAAGATAGTATTTTTAGTGTTTTCACACATATTAAAAACGCATTTAATCACTATTGTTTTATGTAGTTTTTAATTTTTAACAACTTTTGGCCAATAGTAATCCAATAAAATCATTTAATTTTCTAAAATTTTGTAATTTTTTTAAAGAAAACATAAAACAACCATCTTTTAGAAACACATTTTTTCCCAGAACAATCATCTTTTAGGAACAGAGGGAGTATAAAATAATCAAAAATAAAAATGAATTTAATTATCGATTAGATTAGTGACTAAAATTAGTAATAATAAGAGTTATCCAAATCTAAAAACATATATTGAAATAAAAAGATAATTCAAATATTATCTGAAATTATTTTTAATAAAAAGTTGAAATTAAAGAACATAAAATATATAAAAATAATGCATATATATTGTCTTGTATCTAAGAATATTTTTAATAAAAATTTGAAAATTAAAAATAGAAAACATATAACTAATATTAATCATGTAAAATCCAAATTGTATATAATTGAAAAATATAGTTGAAAATAAAAAGATAAACTTAAATATATTATAGCGACCAAAGAAATTTACAAAACAGTTATAACACATGAATTTATTTAGCCTATTAGTTATAAAATATTTGTGCCCGCATCTACGGACTAAACACTTAGTTTACCGATTAACAATCCGCGGACTAAACACCTAGTTTAATGATTAACAGCTTATCAAAATTTTAGATTCTAAGGACAGAGGGTAGGTTGTAAGTTATTCACTTATGGCGTCTGCCGTCTGGGTCTGGCGTTGTAAATTTTAGAATTCAACACAACTAGAATTGCTAATTAATGTCTTCCGTATTTAGATGTGGCATCTCTTAGGGTATAACAGAAGGTATAGTACATTGCCATATCAACACTAAATGAATAAGCCAAAAGTTTCTTTTACAGGCCACAATATCAGGATGACCACCTTAAGAAATGAGAAACTATCCCCAGAAAGATTTATATTGCAATCTTTATGGTACACGATGAATAAGTAATACTCACACTATGTTTTCACATTATTCACATATTTATACTTAATTCTATGTGTAAGTGTAGATCCTATATCTGTAAAAAAGCACTATGGAGAAAACAGATTTATAAGAATCACAAATACATCAAAAATAAACGAAAACAAATTATGTATCAAAAGGCCAGAGAGAAACAAGAACCAGATTGGTTTGTTTCCAATGTTACAGAATAAGAAGACAACAGATTATTCTTCTTTACGTGGCTTTGGTCGAGAGGGCTTCGCAGGAACCACGTAACTGAGGAGAATCAATCCAACAGGTATGATTGTTCCAATGTAGTATACACTCCCGTAGGCAGTGAGCGTTTCGTGCAAGCTTAAAACCTGAGAGATCGCAATGATAAAAAAACGGCGTTAAGAGTGATCCATAAGTGTGACGGAAGAGAAAAACAAGGTTAAGTTACCATGAAACCGACGGCTGAGTAGTTGAGAACCAAAACAGTGTAAAGGAAGTTGATGAACACCATCACACTTCTCAGCATTGCTAGTTTCGGACTGATAGCTTGTTGCCATCGGTAAATAACTGCAAAAGAAAAGAGAATGTAGATCAAGAAGAAGAAGAAGAAGAAATGCCACTAGAAAAAAAAGAGTGAAGCTAACCTCTTGAGCCAGCGATCATCAAAGCTGACTGAACAAAGAACATCATGTAACCAGGATACAGTCCCTGCAAGAACCATCACATGCTGTTAGTTGCTTCCTCCACCATTGAAATCAACTGACAAAAGGGAATAGACGAAGAAAAGAACTCACATGCCAAACCGCACTGACGGTTTGTGTAGCTAGTAACTGGAAGAAACCTGCTTTCTTCCCACTCTTCACAAGTCTCTCATACACGTCTGCATTTCAAACAACGCAAAAATAAGTGGATAGTAGTCTCTCATGTAAGTAAGTTCACTCTTTTGTTATATATACTTACAGTGACGGAGCCAGGTGCTGACTTGTATGTTCCACACAAGCGGAATCTGAACCGCGCTCTTAGCAAGCTCAACACCGAGGATGTCTACGTTCTTGGCACGGTCCCATTTGGGTTTATCATCATCAGTCCAGCCGCTGAAACCCAAACCAGAGATGATTATAGAAGCCTCCGAGATCGACCAGATGAAATAATACTTCCAGCGAGCCGTTTGTCCCGCCATGTATTGGTAACCAAACTTCTTCAAAAATCCCCATTCTTGGTACACCGGTTCAGTGAACCGAGTCAACGGGAACTGAGGCACTAGGTAGAGATACAGCGCCATGCAGATCCCAGCTTGGAAGATAGCTCGCAGTGTAGCTAAATAAGGTGACGGCTGCTTTCTTTTCTCGGAAGTATCCCAAATCTAAGACAAAGCAACAAAAGTTTAGAATATTTTAACAGAGAGTCAAGAAGGAGGAGAAGAAGCTTACTCCTTTTCCCTCTGTCCATTGGAGATAATCTTTCATCTCGTAAACAGGACCAGCGAAATGACTACCGCAACAGAGACAGTAACCAAAGTACTCGATCAAAGACGGCATCTCAATCAAACGATTCTTCTTCTGAGCTTCACGTAGGCCTTCCTCCTTCAACATCCCATCGTTGTAGTTAACCGCACACGAGATGACTTTCAAAGTTAACACCATCAACGCTCCTAATATGGATAAAAATCACAGCTTGAGCATACAAAAGCGAAAAAAGGAAGGATCTTTATTAGTTATTACCAGTGGAGTCGATGCCTCCTTCTTTCCACGCATCACCACTCATATAAAACACATGACTACACACAAAATCACGAGATTGCATCATCAGGGTCATGCTAAAGGAAGAAGCTTTTTGCTAATTTCAAAGGAATCAAAAACATTACCAGCCGATGAGATAAGCGAAGCCGAGGAAGAAAGTGATGATTCCACACTTGGGACGATACATCGCCATGGAAGCGTATCCGATCGTCATCGGGACGAGGAAGTGGAGGTTCGAGGAGAATCCGAAGGAGAGGTAAGAGAGGAGAACACCCGAAGCGGCCGCGTAGATGTGCTTGCCGAGTCGACTCGGGACGATTCGCCAGAAGAAGGAGACGGGGATCGTGGCGACGAAGCAGAGGAGGAAACGGAGGACGGCGACCGATACGCCGATCGAAGCTGCCATCGAATTCATGTCCATCGATTCCATGGTGGTTGTTGTTGGTGATTGAAACTCGGAACTAACTCACTCGGACTGAGTCTCACGACCGAGTTGTTTCAGATCGTGTCGTGTGGATTTGCTTCTTTGTTCCTTCGTTCACTCAACACGAAACCAAAGGATCAATTTTTTCTCTACATGTAATAAACCGAACGGTATACGCTCTATTGAATCCCGATCGGTACAGTTCAGTTGATTCATATCCCAGACTTGACCAATTCTTTTTGACGTTTCTTTAAAATAGATTATTACCATATCTAGAATGTGTAACGTCAGAAATAAATCCCAATATTGTAGGATTAATTACCTACAATATTATTATACCACCACATATAAAAACTAATTTATTACTAAATACTCCGCGCAAGCGCGGGGATGTTAAAAATAGTCGAGATGTTGTAATTGATCATGATGATTGATATGGAGTGTTGAAGAGTGAAGAAATGTATGATAAGAAGAGTAAAGTATTTATAAAATTCTTCTAACTTCAGATGTGTAATGGCTTTTTTTTGACATGGAATTGAAAAGTAGAAAAGCTTAGTGGACGTATATGTCAACACTGCATTGTTGTAGTGGTATTTTGAATCATGTACTCGACTTGATTTTAAATCTTGAAGGACGCAAGTGAATATAAAGTGAACCCTTTAAAATTATAGAAATTCTGAATCATTTATCCTCCTATGAGGTACATTGCAGAAAAGTATATTAAAAAAATAGAAAAATGAAAATATTGTAAAGTCTCGAAGAAGAAATGCATATATAGTATTATCAAAACTGAAAAAGAGAGGGTTGGGTTCACGTTTGGGTTTCTTTCAAACTCTCACTCAGTTGGGTGATTGCGCACACCTTCTCTCACTTCATTTGGTGACTTGTAGGTGGCAGGTGTTGAAGTGGATGCTTCCCCATAGTCGAAGTGAACAGGTTAGGTTTCATTGATGGAAATAGTCTGGAGATTGGTACATAAATGAATTTAAAAACATTGGGTCAGATGTAAATGTTTGGGTTCGTATGTCCAGAAATGGTGAAGGTGCGGGTGGTTGTGGTGAATTTGCATGGCACACGTACATGGTAAACAAAATCTTGGCCTTGAAGTTCTTTTTTTTTGTCGACTGGCCTTAAAGTTCTGCAAGGTATTGTGGGAGTTTGTTGCTGACACCACGATTGACATGTGTTAGAGGTTGTTTAAGTAATTGTTATTTTTATTAAAGATGTTTTAATACTTTTAAAAATGTAAAAGTAAGTGGATTCGGGTGATTTTTTGGTTGAGTCATAAGATACATTAAAATTTCTTATATTGGTCCTAAATAATTGAGATATAAGCAAGAGATATTCGCCAACAGTCACACATGAAAAACAATTACGCATGCTAAATTCAAAGATAATATTTAAGATAAAACAAACTCTAATATTTTTTTTTAAAACACTCTAGTATTTTCAGTGATTTATTTCTTATGTTATAGAGATAATTATGAAATTACTTGTGCCCTACTTACAATTTTATGAAATTACTAAATCTAATATGACATAGGATTCCCACTATGCCAACTCCTATAAAACAAAGTAGGTAAGTAACTCAAAGTATATAAATAACGCCATTCATATCTCTTTCTTTTATCTGTTGTCCATTAAAATACATCTTTAGTTCCACATCTCGAAGAAAGACAAGGTAAATTTAAAAATAATAAATCACGAAATTACATGCAGCTAAATATGGTTTAACAGGAAGGAGATTGGCAGTACTTTGGTCACAAGCGGAAAAGGAAATATTTGAAACAAACTTCAATATGTCATTCCCATGTAATCGGTTCTCCTAGGTAGAGTTTGGTGGTTCACCTTTTTCATCTTGTTTGTGGAAAGGCTTCAGCTGTGGGATGTGGGGTTGGCTCAGGCTTCGTTATTTCAAACTGTTTTAATGGGACGGGAAAAATGTCACAAAAGTAAAAGAAAGCAGTATATCAGAATCTGACACCAGGACAGATCAGATAATCTCATGAGCTTGGGGCAGATAGCTAGGTAAACTACCTTAACGACTTAAACACATCATATCATATTCTAACCTTTTTAATCATCCACCAGTAGCTTCTAATAATGTCGATGGGTAGAGGAATGGCTGGATAACCTGTGATAAAACCCATGATAAGGATCAACCACCAAAAGTAATTACGCAATGAAAGGCAAGAACTATATGTAGCACATCAATATTGGAAACACTTGTTAACCACAGTTCAAAATGGTAAATACTTGGTATATTGTCATTTGTCATTAATACATCATAAAAGAATAATGTCACCCAGAACTGTCACTGCGTCCAGATGCATAACCTAAATACAATCCATATGGAGTACTACTGCTACCACCAACCTGAAAAATACACGTTCAAAGAGTCATAAACAGAAAACTGATAAGCTGGAAACAAATCTAAGGGAACTGATATACTGGAAAAAAACATCTATGGGAACCTTTTAAGCAGACATACTGGCGCACCATAAGGTGAATAACCTTCAGCAGACAACCCACTTGAGACATAACAACCAGGATAATGATTCCCGCATTTAGGTCTTCTGCTATATCTTCTATCATATTCCAATCTATCACCAGCATCTGGTGCTAAAGGAACATAAGGCAAGACCGCATTAATGCAGAAACACCACCTTCCCTGTCAAAAACGTTGGCTCTTTACTTGATGTAATTTGTATGAGAGCTTCTTTGAAAACATCAATTTCTCCGGATATTTGAATATCAAAATTAAAAATATGTTAACGGAATTGGCTATGTTATTGTGAATATTACCTGAACCATTTCATCATATTCAGATGCAATTTTTGGAAGATTTTACGTAACCTTCTTTAAAACCACATCTACTTTTTAAAGAAAATCAAAACATAAACTTATAATGGATTTGATATGAAAAAAAGTAATAAATTAATATGAAACTACTGGATGGCTCTAACCTGATTTCTTGCGTGATTCCACAGCAGTACCAGTGTACCACGAATGCCTTTCAAGAACACTCTAGTTCCACCCGACCTGTCATCGGACACCGCCTTAATTGCGGACTTTGGTCTCTGTTGGCTGTGGTCGCTCCTTGCTTTATGTCTTAAATGTATCATCATTTCACTGCTTGTCTTTCTCCTTTCCGATCTGGTCGCTCCTTGCTTTATGTCTTAAATGTATCATCATTTCACTGCTTGTCTTTCTCCTTTCCGATCTTTCCGATCTTCTGGAACTATACAGAAAATGAACATCGAGCTTTTATTTTATAAATCGTAGTATTATAACAAACAAATTAAATGAATTCCAAGTAATTATAAACTGATAAAACGGAGCTCACATTAGCTTGAACAAATCGGATCTGCTCATCGATTAAAGCTTGTTTTGACTGAAAAGGAATAGCAACAGGTTTTGTCTCCACTGCGGCGGGGATGGTTGACGGGAGAGGCCGATAAGAGGCTGTAACTGGAGTTGAATGGTGACCAAAGAGCCGACCCAGAAATGAATCACAAAAGAGAGAATCTCTCTACGATCGAAAAAGAAAACAGACTGAAAGTGATTACGAAGGTTCATCCTCCTCTCAACCATCTTCTATTTATAGATTTGACGGCGAAGAAACAAAGAGATCGGAATCGTTACAGAGTTTAATGTGTATAGCAGTTATTGCCGACTTATAGAATACATTGAATTTTCCGGAATGTGAAGAGATGGACAGAGAAACTTTGAAGATTGAAGAAAAATACGGAGAAGGCGGTTCATCTGTGGAAAGAAGGAAAGGATGAAGCCCTAATCAAATCAAGTAGAAAACGCGGCGTTTACATTGCATTAACCGAACCATTATTTCATTAGTCATGGAACCAAATACATAGAATCAATGTTCAAGAACTCGTTAGGCGCAACGCGTGCGGTCGGGTAACGCCTAGCGCCGAATCAATTAATCGGAGATTATACGGAGATTAATCGGGGCGTAATTTCGAGCATTTATATCTGTGATTAGGTATATATATTATTTATGTGCATGATTATTGTAGTTCTGACTTAGTCTAGTGGTTCGAATCGCTATTTATATATGGGCCAACCCGGGTTCGAGTAGAGGGCTGCTCGTTTTGTCAACTTTTTTAAAAATTAGGTTAAATGAATTGGGAAATGACGAAATTGACCTCATCTTCTTCCTTCTTCTCTGCAAACTCCAGCCGCTGTTCATTTTTTTTTCTCGATTTCACAGATCTTAATCATTATTCTTATAAGTTTAAGTGAAAATACATCAAATCTAAAACATATATTCGATACTAAACATAAAAACCATGAAAACATTGAGTTTTTTTTCAACTTCCGATTTATTGGCCGAATAACATCAATTCGCCACGGCTGACGTCCGATTTGCGTGTTTCCGGCGATTAACCGACCGCCTAGACCGCGTTTTCGAACAGGGCATAGAATTAACCCAAACAAATAAGTCGAGAGAAAACCAAATTTTTGTAGGACCCACATGAATTAAAAAAATCCAACGCGGACACTTTAGATAGAGAGAAAAGTGTTCCATTATATATATATATATATATATTTTGTGTGTCCCATTATATATACGATTGAAAATATTGACTATTGTTAACACGAAGATACAACACAGTCCCTATATATACAAACCTTTGTAACCTAAGTTACACAAACCAACATTAACTCAACGAACACTTTAGTCAATTTTGATAATATTTTTTGTGTAAAGATCTTTATGATCCACAAGAGAATATGGAGAAAAAAATAATCGCGATGTTAGTGGTGATAATGGGGAGCGTTTTGGTCGAGACAGAGGCTGTGGGTTTTATGGAATGTATGGCAGGTTGTGCTTTCGACTTGTGGTAAAAACGGAATAAGTACAATGACATGTCCTTTCACGTGTCTCTCGATTTGTTTACCACCTTCTGAACTAAATCTTCAGGAAACAGACCAGGCTGATTATTTTTGTAGACTTGGATGTGCTACCCATCGTTGTATTCCATCCTCCTCGATCAAAGATAAGGGTAAGTTTTATATTAGTGTGTTTATATACACTTCAATCATGTGGATATGAGTATATTAAGTAGATGTCTTAGAATGTTTGAATTTTTTAATCATTTGAGTTAATTTTATCCTAATTAACTTTCTTATGGAATTTTGTTTTGTTATGACCAGATTACGTAGAGAAAGTTTCGGTATGTGTGGATTCATGCTCAGATATGTGCTCTAACAAGAACTAAAACCTATACATTAATTTGTTTTCGTTCTTTGTAAACTAGCGTCTAATAAAAAGATATAAAGATGAAGTGGTTTGTATCAATTAAGTATTCAAATCCAAAGGAGAATGACTTATTGATTTGATACTAAATTGTGTTACTAACAAGTATGTTGACAAAATATCGATCCGAAACAAAGAGTCAAAAATGATAAAAAGGGTGTTTTATAACAATTTTGTAGATTGTCCAATATGTTTCCCGTTTTCATCTAATGTTATTGCAATAATGATTGTTATTAGTTATTTGAAAATTCATCAGAAGAAAGTTCTTATGGATCAATACCATCAATCGACAAAATGGAACTGAACTTCATCAAAGAAAGTTCGGAAAAGAAATTGAGACTAGGATCTAACTCATTCGGACTGAGTCACCGAGTCGCTCCAGGACCCTTGTTTCAGATCGTGTCGTGTGGTCGTGTGTGGGATCGCTTCTTTTTGTCCGTTCACTCACATGAAAATGATCGATTTTTTCCTACCTGTAATATACCGATCAGTATACTTTCTCAATACTCGATTGAGTTTGGTTCAGTTCGATTAAGTCATATGGCCAATTCAATTCTCTCACGTTTCTTTCAACCAATTTAGTTATAAACTTACTATAAATACACATAAAACAATGATATTATAACTATTATGAATTTATGGAAAATCAATGATTTGTTTATTTGTTTCAGACTGAGGGAATTTGCATCTTCTTGAATTTGTAATTTCAATAACCACATGCACAATATCCAGCACAAATAAATTACATTCATGCATGTATGCAGACTGTGTTTGATAATAAATGATAAACAGAGATTTTCTACAAACCACACATAAATAATCCAGTGGCAGGCGGACTCTGGTGAACAAAGCGAATCGGATTCGAAATAACCATGTGATATTAAATAAATGTGGTTACGCAAATTTAGAACAATGCTTAAGACCTCTAACCTCTTTGGAATATCTGAAGAAATGATTCATCTGTGAACTGCAACTCTTCTTGAAATTTAATGAGTATTTTCATAGATTTGTGATACCTCCAATTTATTCATATAAAACAAAAATCTGAAAAACAAAAAAAAATATGTTTACGTTAATGTATATTTTGATTTTGGAAAAAAAAATTGATTTCAGAAAAAAATAATAATATAAAGATCTATAGGTTTTAAATGTGCAATTGAAGATTTCTACACATCATGTGGTAGTGTAATCTGTCGTTGGTTGTGTATATTTCATCCCTATATAAATAAACCTTGTTAACAAAACCAACATTCACAACTAACAAAATTTCATCTATTGAAAAGAAAATCACTCCCCCCTCAAAAAATGGAGAGCAGAAAAGTGACCTTGTTAGTGACAATAATGATTGTTATGATGATGGGAAACCTTTTAGATCAATCAGAGGCTCAAGAATTTTTTTTAGGTCAAAGAGAGGCTGAGAAAATCCCTTTTCTTCAGTGTTATCCATCTTGTCTTGCAGAGTGCAAAAGTACTTACAAGTTTCCAGCGTCTCTTAAGTGTCCAGTTATATGTCTTTTAACATGTCTTGATCCTACTTCACCATCACCATCTCCATCTATTCTTTCAGAGAAAACTATCGAGGAAACTAAAGATTTCTGTACATTTGGTTGTGCGGCACAACACTGTGCTTCTCTTTCTACTTTGGAAATCCCAAGTAAGTTTGCTTTTCTCGAAAATACACAATTTTTTATCAAAATATACTCAATGTGTATATGAGTATGTTGCTTGTTAATTGCTTAGTGGTAGACTAATCCGCTATTAAAAAGTCATACTTAAGTATCTTTTTGTGTCAAGAATGTTTTTTATATACAATGGAATTCTTTTCATGTATATATTGTTTTACTTTTGTCTTTGTGATTTTTGTTGTTTGTGCTATTTACAGATGCTAAGAAAGTCGCAGCCTGTGTTGATTCATGTTTGATTAAGTGTTCCAGCAAAAACTAAAAGTGAAACCAAAAACTAAAAGTGAAACTTCAACTCCGATACAAAATAATATTTATATAAATTAAAAGATAAGAAAACATAGTTTGTATTGATTGAGTTTTCAAATAAAGTGATTCGTTTATTATATGGTCTGGGCCTGGGGCTTTTAGTTACAAACATATCAATTGAAAACATCAACTCAATATATTGAATAAAGAGCTTAAGTCAGCGAGGAGAGGATGGATACTAAAGTATATAATTAGTCATGGCTCATCACATACCTATGTGTACTACACACATGACATATCATAATTGTAAAGTGAAAAACAATATGTACACGTTAGGCTCATGCATAACTATCCATAATGGTTTTAAGATTAAACACCACTCATCTCATCTTTTAACTCTCTACGTCATTTTATTTTTTTCCACCTCATCATTCAACTTTTACTCAATACAATGATTTATTTTTCAACACTATATTAATAATTTTTTTTCTATATTCAAATTAAATAAAATCTGTTGATAAAAATTTTAAAATGATAAATTTTTCATTAAACAGAAAAATAAATTATTTAATTATAATACGATTATTGAATTTAAATAACAAAAAAGGAGAGAATATCAAAAATTCTTAGAAATGATATGTGTCTTAGTGGTCTTCACTTTGTTCTTATTCAACATATATCTTTTCAACACCAATTAATGCACTTCATCAAATTTTATTTTTCAATACTTTCATTATAGTGATTCAATTGTTGAATCTTTTATTCCCATTGTAGACGGTCTAACTTCGTATCATAAAAATAAATTATAACCATATCTAGATTATACATGCAACGTCGGAAATCCCAATATTCTAAATGAATGGACTATATTAATTATCTACTATATGATTATACCAGAGCATATCAAAATTAATTTATTACGCAAATATGAAAACGTTGACTATCATTAACACAAAACTACACAGCCCCTATATATATGACCCTAGTAACCTAGTTACACAAACCAACATTCATAATCAAAAACCACTTTCAGCCAACTTCTACAATATTCTTTCTATAAAACTCAAGAAAATATGGAGAACAAAATAATGGTAATTTTAGTGTTGATGATGGGGAGACTTTTGGTCGAGACAGAGGCTATAAATTTTCAAGAATGTTACAAAGGTTGTACTTTGGTTTGTGGTGCAACTGCAAATGGATTTAAAAAATTGGCATGTCCTTTCACGTGTCTCAAGCAATGTATACATCCTTCTGAGCCAAATCTTCAAGAAATAGACCAGAGTGGCTATTTTTGCAAACTAGGATGTTCTACCAGTCGCTGTGTTTCATCCTCCTCGGTTGAAGATATGGGTAAGTTTTATATTCTTGTGGTATACACTTCAATCATGTGTATAAGTAAGATGTCTTAGAATGTTTTAAGGTTTTTTTTTTATCATTTGAGTTAATTTTATCATTAAGAGTCTAATTAACTTTCTTATGGATTTTCTTTATCTTTTGTTATGTGCAGATCACACAGAAAAAGTTTCGGTATGTGTGGATTCATGCTCAGATATGTGTATGTGCTCTAACAAGAACTAAAGCCTACATTATTTCTTTTTTGTTCTTTCCAAATTAATGTCTAATAAAACATATAAAACAAGCAGTGGTTTGTATTGAATAAGTATTCAAATCTAAAGGAGACTTGATCTATTGATTTGATATATATTGTGTTACAAACAAGTAAATTG
Source organism: Hirschfeldia incana (assembly GCA_026261945.1). NCBI lineage: Eukaryota > Viridiplantae > Streptophyta > Magnoliopsida > Brassicales > Brassicaceae > Hirschfeldia > Hirschfeldia incana. Next base: position 54,764 of record JABCMI010000138.1, on the reverse strand, counting down.
ACAAAACATCAGTCCAAAACAAAGAGTCTGAAATGATAAAAAGGATGTTATAATAACAATATTGTAGATTGTCCCATGTGTTTCACGTTTCCATCTAATGTTGTTGCAATAACTATTGTTGTTAACAATTTGCAATTTCATTGGGAGAAAGTTTTTATAATTAGTTTATCAATATCATCAATCCACAAAATGGAACTGAACTTCATCGTTGTGGTTTATTTCTTTCTCCAATATCCAAGTATTTTGCATACACATTATCGTTGGACTAAACAATGTAACTCATGTTTATCTTCTAAGTATGTTGCACGCATCTCCTGATTGCGAGAGCTGCTCATCTCAAAACTGATCGGACTTTGATTATGGTAATACTGGATTCAGCTAGATTTGTATAATGTTCGGATTATACATGGATAGAATATACTTTTTTTGTTAATTATCGTATCACCATACGATATTATACCATGATTTGTCGTTGACTATGATGACTAATACGTAACAGTTTTTATATACTCTATATGCTGATCTGGTCAATTTGAAGAAGAAAAACACATTTAATGCTACAAAATAGATTAATTATCATATTGTTTGATCCAAGTTTGGAATGTCTTACCAATATCAGCGACTACATTTCGCTTTACATCCATTTTAACACGTACACTATCAAAGGCATTATCAAGACTCGAGAGGATTGAACACAAAAAAAAAACTCATGGATTACAATCTTTATATATAAAAGACATCTTGAATCTCTCCCAAAGTGTCCAGCTAGGATGACACCCTGGAAATTAGTCACTCCCCCTGCTGCCACGAGTGATACGCACCGTATCACTAAACGCGATCATCCTGAAAATTGGGCCTGACTTTGAGCCTCAGTTCAAAGTTCTAATCACACCCATTTATCACGCGTGAAAAATGGTCATCTCTGTATCGTATCTTTGAAGACCTAATCGCCGTTCTTCTTCGATTTTATCTCTTCTTCTTACCTCCGTGATAACGACGAACGATTGTGGTCGGTTTCCCTGTAACGCTTCGTGACTTAACTCACATTAAGAGACTTTCAATGCGTCGTTCCGTCTGCGAGATCTGTAAGCTCCGTATATATATATAGGTTAATATTATTTTGCTTCCGATAGCGCTCTCTTCATCTCTTCTATATACTGAGTGTTTCGAGTTATTATGATCCGGCGTGCTGTTAGTATTTTCTGGTAGATTTATCTTGATCATTAGCGTTGATATAGGCTGGAAAAGACGATGGTAAGGATTTGCCATGAAGTTTGATTCTGATTTTGTCTCTGTTTTTGGTAAAGGAAGATGATGGAAAGGATTTCCCATGAAAGTTTGAATCTTTTTCTGTTTACTTAATAGCTTTCTTAAGTAGATAATTTTCGTTTTAAATTGCAAAGTTTTCTGTTTTATCCAATGTTTCTGACTTTTTTAATTAAAAAAAAAAGGTTTCTGACTTTATCTGTGTAGAGAAGCAGTGATCTTTCGATGTGTTTTAAAGTTCAGCTTTTTAATATTGTTCAGGTTGAGTGATATGTTTTGTGGTTCACGGCAGGACTGAGTGATATACAGAAAAAAAAAGGAAAATGGAAAGTGTAGCCATACTAGAGCAATTGATCAAACTCCTCCCTGTTGCACAGCCTGACGCATTTGATCTGGTGGGTTATGTCATCTATGACATTGGAAGGGAAGCCATACCATAGAAGAGTCTTCTACAGCGGAACCATTGAGGTAGTTGAATCTGGAGGTCTTCTCAGTGGTGAGTCTGTCTTTCTTTTAACACTTGGAATTGCTTTCCTCCTCCTTCTCGGTCTATGGGCATACAGCCAAGTACAGCGTCTCACCAAGGTATTCCCGTCCTGTTTTGAGAATTTTCAAATTGTGTGTGTTTACAGTCCTATGTTGTGGAATTTTATCTGACAATCTTTCTCTATTACCAGAAAATCAAAAAGGTATTAAAGGTGGGAGTAGGAACAAGGTCTACGGACGCATCACTTGACGAGTGGCTGGAGGTTCGCATATCTCTTTCTCCCTTTTTAGATTTTGTTTCCTCTTCGCTGGGATTGAAGTGTGTGTTTGTGTGTGTTGTTGTGTTATTGTGCTTTCAGGGACATTTGGCAAAGATATTGCTAGAAAATCGAAGAGCAAGCAGAAGTTTTGGATTTCAGTATAAATGATACTGTTTTTATGAAGGTTACTCAGAGTAAATAAGTGGCTGCTTCAGCCCAATTTCTCAGCATTATGTTTTATTCTCTGTTCCGTCCTCTGTTTTTTTTGTCTTTATATGTGTGTGTGTTCTTGAAAGATCTTTGCAGAATCAAAAACTCTCTATCTAAATCTTCAAGCTAATAAAAAATATTAGTTTTTCAATACAATGGTTGCAATGTCTTAACTACAAAGTTATTACTGAGAATATTATACATCAAAAGACTTTTAGTTCGAGTATGATCAGTATTTTGCAAGTTTTTACTTTTCTTTTTTCTGTGTAAAGAGTCTGGCCTACGACTTTGAACGTTCTTATCCTTAAAAGTCTTCATGCTTTGTGCCTTTGTGCGTTTGATTCCGTGGTCTTCTAGACAGTCTTTCTTTTATCTTATTCTCCTGCAACTGTTTGCAGAGTATGAGAAGATATAATATTATAATTAGAATCAGAGAGCATACGTTCACAGTTGATGTGAGGGTACAAAATTTAGGCCCACAAGGCCACCACTGTAGGCAACATGTCTTTCCAAACACCGTCACACAGTATGCACAACAACATACTACGCCACAGCCTAAAAACATGAGAAAAAAAACAAGTAAGCAGTGCTTGAATAAAGGCAGAACAAACTGAAACAAATGGACAACAAAGAAACACAAATACATGACGAATACAGATAATTTAAAAGCGCTTGAAAGTGAAGTTGTATAAACTGTGAAAGGATAAACAACTGAGCCGTAGCATCGGCGACAGACACATTGTTGTTTTAGCAATAACACGAACATTGCAGTTGGCCTTCTCAAGTACGTAATATTCGAGGAAGTGAGCAGATGGGGGACGGGTGTGGACACGACAGTGAGATTACGACTGAGGAGGAAAGAAAATTAGACACAGTGGCCGTCGTGGTAACTGAACTAAGAGACTTTCAGAACGGTAAGTCCTAAAAAGAGTTCAATATATCTAACAAATCATCAGTGAGTCAAGAATGCACACACACATTATACTAAAAGAAGATTCCATAAATCCATACCAGGTCAAACACATTACAATCTATATTTTGTGATACAATCACGTACAATCAATTGACTCCATACATAGCAAACCAATAAAGCCAATTATATAGCACCCCGTGGGCCGTATCAAAAACATCACTACTCTAACCATATCATAATATCAATTATTTTACATCAGCACAAATCCATAAAAACGCACACCTCATCCAGCAACAAAATATATACAGTCAAATAAATTCAAAATATGGGCTCGGTAAAGTATAATTCCAAAGACCATAAACGTGTTGTAAAAAGACTACAATGCTAAGACAACAAGAATTGAATTCTTCTCTGCTCATCCCAATCACTATATATTTATCTTTAACAAAAAAAATCACTCCACAACATCTTCTATCACCATTGTTTTGAAACCCGATCCAGATATTGAACTGAACAATTTACCGAGTCACTGGGTTATCGGGTCGACAGCAGATAAATCGCAGGTCACTAAATCATCGAATTTTGTTATATAATATTATATTAGTTAATGAAAATATAATAAATATTTTATGTTTTTAAAAAGATTTGGAAAACTACATAACCTTTGTTTTCTTTATTTTACATAAACATATCAAAAGAAAAATAATGTTGATTATTTAACAATTATGTAACAAGTTAAAAGTTGTTCCATATAAAAATATATCCAAACTTAAAATCTTTAAGTATTTAAATGTCTAATGTGAATAAAAAATTAAATTTAAATTCAAAATACGCCAAACTTAAAACATAAAATTGTAATAAATTAATAACAAAACTAAAACAAATGCTAAATCACAGCAATTAGTTTTGTTAATAGACTAATAATCCACAAGATCATATAATCTTTTTAATAAAACCTAAAAACCTAACTAATTATTAGATTAAAAATGTACTTAAAATCCATTAAAATAATCTTTTTAATAAAGCCAAAAAATACATTGTAATATCGTACACTCTACCATATATTAATAGAGTGTACAATATTAGAATGTATCTAAATATTGTACACTCAAAATCTACACATTTTCTGATGTAAGGGCACTCTACCATATATTAATAGAGTGTACAATATTAGAATGTATCTAAATATTGTACACTCAAAATCTACACATTTTCTGATGTAAGGGCATGTATACTAATCCATAATCGTTATTAAATTTCATCCATAATATTTACAAAAATATCAATAATTAGTTACAATCTATTAATATATCTACTGACAGTTAGATGTATTGTAATACTTTAAAAATGTTATAGAAAATCTGTCATATAATCTGGTTTGGATTTAGAAAGTTTTATTAGTCTGTTGTTACCAAAACATGTAAAAATCAAACTAATATATATATATATATATATATATATATATATATATATATATATATTTCATATAATATATTAAAAATATAATATACCAGCTCAACTAATAATTAATATATATATCCCGCCCTACGGGCGGACCGATCCTAGTGTTATATATATGCCACAACATTGATTGTTCTGCAATTTATTATTTGCCTGTAAGAAGTAGTGGCCTTAACGAAATGGCCATATATATAATTCCGAGACAGAAACGGATCAAATACTTGTAGCGTATTCTATTTACATGAAGATATATGTACAGCAAAGTCAGAAATGTAAAAGTAAAAAAAACCAGAATCAAATCAAATCCAACTACTTAGAGAGAGAGTTATTACGATGATTTATGACAGTAACTCAGATCATCATATCAAGGAGAAACCCGTGTGACTTAGAGACTTGGACGAGTGAGTGAGTGAAGCTGGTTTTAGCGTCAGAAGGCTCGACAGAGTGTATTAGTCGTGGTCAAGTTAGAAGAGTGTTGCTGTTCAATGGGGCTGTTCGTGGGACTACAGAGTCTGCTTCTCTTTGGTTCTGAGATCCTCACGTTGGATATTGCAACCACAAGCACATCGACCACACCGCTTTCATCTTCTTCCTCCTCCTCAGTGTTGGAGAATGAATCAGTCGGTGCTGAATCATCATGTGTTGTCTTCTTCTCTCTGTTTAGGTCAGTATTCTTAATCGGACTGCGAAGCTGAAGGCAGGTAGGAGATCCTGCTTGACCCTTGTGCTTCGATTTAATACACATTGTCTTGAGTGTCCGGTCCGTGTAAAAGAGTATCCATGGATGCCCTGAAACACACAAATGGTAAGCATTAAGAAAAAGACAAACAAAAGATTCAGAGCCACTGCAGTCACACTCTATATGGATATATAAGGCAGTGCTGCAGAGAGATTGAAAAAGGCTTACTTAGCACTTCATCCGCTGTGATCCTAGCAGACTCGTCTCTTGTTAGCATTCTTGACAATAGATCACGAGCTGGTTTGGAGACGGACTCCCACACTCCAGAGTTGAAATCAAGCTTAACTTTCTTGATCGCTTCGAAAATAGCATCCAAAGAGTCTCCCTTAAACGGGAGCACACCAGACAAGAGAGCGTATAAGAGCACTCCTGCACTCCAAACGTCAACTTTCTCTGAATAACTCTCAGACAGAACTTCAGGTGCTACATAAGCAGGACTCCCTGCTAATCCAGACAATGTTTGACCTGTAACAAGTAGATAATTAAAACCTTGACAACTCCATTAAGCTACAGAGAAAAAGGTACATGAATCATACAAACTTACCTTTTGCAATTCTCATGGCGAGGCCAAAATCAGCAAGCTGAATCTTCCCAGCAGACGTTAGTAGAATGTTCTCAGGTTTGATATCTCTATGCACAACTCCCATCTCGTGGCAATAATTGATAACCAGCATGAGATCCTTGAATATATTAGCCGCTCGCTGCTCAGAGTACCTCCCCTCCTTAACCATCTGATCAATCAAACGTCCCCCGGGACACAGCTCCATCACAAGATGGAAACAATCAGACTCTTCATACACAGCGTGCAGTGTGACAACCCGAGGATGACCAGACAAATGCTGCATAATCTCAACCTCCCTATGAACAGTCTCCTCCCCTTTCTTCAAAGTCTTACACGCAAAGTCAATCCCGTTACTCTTCGACCTACAGATCCTAACCGACCCGAACTTCCCTTTCCCGATGTTAGGACCGAAAACATAGTCGTCCTCGATCTTGTTCTTCCTACCGGTCTGAGTAGAAACATCTATACACCCAATCTTCCTCTTCAAACCTCTCCCCGACGAAACAAGAGACGACGCGCCGCAAGGAGGTGCGGTAGCGACGCCGGCGAGACGTCTCTTGAAGGAACCAGCAGAGTCCTCCTCGTCAACAGTATCATTCTCCTTGCATCGCTTCTTGAGTCTAGCGTAGCCTTCTAGTGAAAAGTGGGACCTGAAGTTGGACGATCGTGACGCGGTTGCACATGATAAACCCTCTGGTGAATTATCAGAACCTTCGGTCTCACTACCTTTCCGCTTCTTCCTCATCAAAACAGATAGCAACCGATCTCACTAGCATCAGAATCAGTTACATAAGAATGAATAAAGGATGAATCTTTCTCCTACAGAAACAGAACAAACGAATCAGTGATAAAGCAAAGGACTTTACAAGTACATGACTTCATAATTATACTCTAGAGAGCAGTGGAAGCTATCAACTTCCAACAGAGACTTTCCCGCGAAATCAAAAAAACTTTCCCGGAAAGCTAGATCGAAACAGCTAAAAAGCTACACTTAATCGAGCTTAAAGCTCATGAGATTAGGGCAGATAACGAACCTCGGTAATCAAATCACCAAAAAGAAGAGTACTTTTTTCTCCCGAGAGGAAGCCGATCAGAAAAGCTGGATGGGACCCGACCCAATGGAGCGAATCGAGGCGAAATTGCCGGAAAATCAGGGAGGAGAAGACTAGCACGGAACCGAATCCCGAGAAATCGAAACAGTAGCGAAGATCGAAACCCTAGAGAGCAATCTCGACGAAAGCGATGTTTAGGGGAAAATAAAGAACTGAATCACGATGATGCAGCAGATATAAAAGGAGGAGATTGTGTGATTTTGTGTTTATATATCTCTAGACCGGCGCAAATGTCGGTCTTAGAAAACCGGTTTATTAGTTTATTGATTGGTTTACTATAATGTTGATTGGAACCATAGGATACAAACTTCTTGTTGCCTTTGCCAAGGTGGTTCTTCATGCATAACCAATCTATCAATTGATTTGTAACCGATAGTAGAGGCCTACTCTTGTGGTAAAATTCTTTGTAGCATTGTCATAGATAGTATGTAGCATTGTCATAGATAGTATTTTACCATCGGCATTAAAAGTCTCTCAAGTAGATGTTTTATATATCAAAAGTAGTAATATTTTAATATTTTTTTTTCCAAAAGATACATGCTAAGTTTACAAAAAAAGATAGTACATGCTAAATAAGACACTATAGCATGGCTTTCTCGAGTTTTTTGAGAAATTCTTCTACTAAAATATAATTATTTTGGTCAAAAAGTTTTCTAGAAAATCAACAATATGAATGTCATAAGAGCGATATTATTAATGGGTTCAAACCCTAGTACACTGAAACTCTTTTATAACTCTTTTACATCAATAAGAAAAGAAAAATTGTAAAGAGAAAATGTAAATAAAGGATGATGAGTTTCGATTGATTATTAACGTGTAATGTACAAATGTTATATACACAAAACTGTTCCACTATCTTAGGGATATTGGCTAACTATCCAAGAATATAGGAGATGCTATTGACATATTCTTATACTCCCCCTCAGTCTAATTGTTGGCACTACGAACGGATAGACTGTGCTTGAAGTCGTTGAAGAGTGAGCTCGGTAATCCTTTTGTGAATATGTCTACGAACTGTGAAGTGGAAGGAACGTGAAGAACCCTTACTTGTCCCATAGCAACCTTCTCCCGGACAAAATGAATGTCGATTTCCACGTGTTTTGTACGTTGATGCTTTACGGGGTTGTTGGAAAGATAGATGGCACTTATGTTGTCACAGTAAACAAGTGTTGCAGCATTTGGTGGGCATTTCAGTTCGAGAAGGAGGTTGCGTATCCAACACGTCTCTGCTACAGCATTTGCAACGCCTTTATATTCTGCTTCCGCGCTTAAGCGTGATACGGTTGGTTGACGCTTTGAAGACCAAGAAATGAGGTTGTCTCCAAGGAAGATGCAGTAACCAGAGGTTGAACGGCGAGTGTCAAGGCAACCGGCCCAGTCCGCATCTGTGTATGCAATAAGCTTTGAAGAAGATGATCTGTAGAGTTGAATCCCTTCTGTGATTGTGCCTTGAAGATAACGCAGAACCCGCTTAAGTGCTTGGAGATGAGGGACACGAGGATCATGCATGAAGAGACACAGCTGCTGTACTGCATACTGGATGTCCGGACGTGTGAGTGTGAGATACTGAAGAGCTCCTGCTAAGCTTCGGTATAGAGTAGGGTCGTCAATCTTTGCACCTTCATCACTTGACAGCTTTGCTTTTAGATCAACGGGTGTACTGATTGGTTTGCAATCCTGCATCTTAGCTCGTTGCAGTATTTCTTTAGCGTAAGAAGCTTGACTGAGAAGCATGCCTTTGGAGTTGTAGTCAACTTTGACTCCCAAGAAGTACCTTAGCAATCCTTCTTCAGACATTTCAAACTCTTGTTTGAGTAGGGTGATGATTCTGTTGCGTAGAGCCGGTGTAGAAGCTGTAATGAGGATGTCATCGACATATAGGAGGATGAAAGCTTGAAGATTGCCCTTGTTGTATACGAACAGAGATGTGTCGCTATTGCTCTTATTAAAGCCTATGCCTGCAACAAAGGAAGAGAAACGAGCATTCCAAGCTCGAGGAGCTTGTTTGAGGCCGTATAGTGCCTTCTCTAGCTTACACACATGATGCGGGTTCGTCTTATCTTTCATTCCTGGTGGTTGATGCATGAACACTGGTTCGTCGAGGGTGCCATGGAGGAAAGCATTCTTGACGTCAAGATGGTGAACTTCCCAGTTGCGTTGAAGAGCAAGATGAAGAACTGTACGTATTGTCACCGGCTTGACGACGGGGCTGAATGTCTCATCATAGTCAAGTCCTTGTTCCTGTGATTTCCCATTAGCAACGAGACGAGCCTTGGGGCGAATTGGATTCCCATCTGCATCAAGTTTATACTTATACAACCACATGGAGCGAACAATGTTAGTGTCAGGTGGTTTTGGCACCAATTTAAACGTCTCATTCTTAATCAATGCATCGTATTCTACAGTCATAGCAGGGTTCCAGTAGGGATCTTTTAAAGCTTGAATGTGAGTATTTGGAATAGGAGAGATGGTGGTATTGAGAGAAAATAAAGAGCGTTGCTTTCGAGTCCCGTCCCTACTTCTAGTAGTCATGGGATGACGTACCGGAGGTGGTGGGTTGGTTGCAGCCGCATGATTAATCAAAGAGGATGTGCTTGGCTGAGAAGGAGTAGTAGATGTAGACATTGGTGCCTCTAGAATTTGTTTAAAAATTGGGGACGTTTCTGATGAGGTATCTAGAAAGTTGTAGGTGGAAGGAACAGAGGAAGGAGTAGATGCCGTTGGAAAAATAGTCTCGTCGAAAATAACATGTCGAGAGATGATAATTTGTCTTGTTTTGAGGTCTAGACATCGGTATCCTTTGTGATTTGTGGGATAACCAAGAAAGAGACAGGGTGTAGAACGGGGAGCTAGCTTATGAAGATGAGAGTGGTTAATGTTTGGGTAGCAGAGGCAACCAAAAGTGCGAAGGTGGGAGTAGGATGGCTCTTTGTGGTATAGTAGAGAGTAAGGGGTTTTGTTTTGGACAGAGGAAGAGGGAAGAATGTTTAGAAGGTGAGCAGCGGTGTGTAAAGCTTCCACCCAAAAGGTTGGAGACAGGCGGGCTTGAAATAACAGAGTGCGAATGGTGTTGTTGATAGTCCGAATCATTCTCTCGGAACGTCCGTTCTGTTGAGATGTGTGCGGACAAGAGAATCTAACAACGATGCCATGATCAGAGAAGTATTTGTGAAATTTGTTATTGTTAAATTCGCCTCCGTTGTCGCATTGAAAAGCTTGAATAGAAGTTTTGAACTGCGTTTGGACATAAGCAGAGAAGTGAGTGAATTTAGAATATACATCAGACTTGTAACGAAGAGGATAAACCCATAAAAAATGTGAAAAATGATCCAAGAATAAGACATAGTATTTGTAACCACTTATACTTGAAATTGGAGACGTCCATACGTCGGAATGAACAATTTCGAAAGGAGTAGAAACTGTTTTATTTGAATCATAAAAAGGGAGTTTTAAGTGTTTACCCATTTGGCAAGCTTCACAACAGGAAGGAAGCTGCCTTTTATTACAAGAAATAGAGTTTGAAGAAATTAAAGATTGAAGAGAAGCATTGTTAACATGCCCAAGACGCTTATGCCAAACTGAAGGAGATGCGACAACGAGAGCCGTAGGAGACGTCGTTGGTTTATTGATCTGACAAGGGACAGAGTAGAGTTCTCCGTCACTGTTACTGCGGAGTAGAGTTCTCCGGGTGTTGAGATCCTTAACAGAAAAACCAAACGGGTCAAATTCCACAGAACACCAATTATCACTTGTAAAGCGACGGACAGAGATTAGATTTTTGATAATATTTGGAGCAACAAAGACATTATTCAAAGAGAGAGGGCGAGTAGAGGAAGAAAGATAGCTTGAGCCTGAAGAAGTAATTGGAATTCGAGAACCGTTACCTACTGTGACTGCGTTTCCGGTGCAAGGTTTAAGAGGAGAGTTTAAGATACCTGACGAAGAGGCAAGATGTGCTGTAGCCCCTGAGTCCATGTACCAATTTGCAGCTCCAGGATCACCAAGAGTCATTGTGTTGAAGGCTTGAGCAAAGTCCGTTGTAGGCTGAAGCTGCGTGTCGGTAAAGAGAGCTTGTGGAGGACGTTGAGGCGCGGCCCCTAGAATTCCTTTGGTTGATTGCTGCATCCACGGAGGTGGGTAACCTGGCCACTGCATCATTGGCGCCTGATAGTAATGCATTGGCCATTGGTTGTTGTATTGTTGAGGCGGGTAGCTGTTGTTCCATTGGCGTTGCTGATTGTTACGACCGCGACCTCGTCCTCTGTTATTGTTGTTGCGTCCACGGTTGTTGCTGAAGCGTTGCTGTGTTTGTTGTTTGTCTGTAGAAGCCGTTAGGACAGTTGAGGAGGACGGAGTGTCTGGTTGAGCTGATCCTTTGTTTGATTTCTTAAGACGTGTCTCTTCGTTTAAGAGCATGGATTTGGCAGATTCAAAGGAGGGAAACGGTTCCTTGTGTTTAATAACATTGATGATGTTATCAAACTTCTCATTTAAACCATTGAGAAGGTACATCACCAGAGTTCTGTCGGGAACAGGAGAATCAAGGTTGGAGAGGAGATCGGCAATTGATTTAAGGGTTTGACAATAGTCCTGAACAGAGCGATCACCTATCTCAGTGGTGCGGAGATCGTGATCAAGCTGGATAGTGCGTGCCTCCTTATTGATCCGAAACTTGTTCTCCACTCGGATCCAGATGTCACGAGCAGTGCCCCCGGTTTGAAACGTGGACTTGAACAGAGGTGGAGTTAGCGTTCTGTAGAGCCATAACTTGACAAGTCCATCTCGTTTCTTCCAAGCGGTATCGTCATCATTTGCTGGAAGAGATGTGTCGTCGAGATGCTCAAGAACATCAAACGCTAAGCAGTGAGTGAGAAAGAGCTCACGCCAGGTGTCATAATTGTGATCATCAAAGTCCAAAACAATTGGGATATGTGTTTTGATGTTAGTGACGCCAAATGCTCTTTCCTTTTCTTGATTAGGAGTTGCCATTAGAATCGAGAGAGAAGGAAAGAAACAGACGAGAGGGAAAGAATAAAGAAGAGAAGAAAGTTAGGTCTCAAGAGCTTGGTGCTCTGATACCATAAAGGATGATGAGTTTCGATTGATTATTAACGTGTAATGTACAAATGTTATATACACAAAACTGTTCCACTATCTTAGGGATATTGGCTAACTATCCAAGAATATAGGAGATGCTATTGACATATTCTTATAGTAAAAGCATAAGAAAGTCTGTCAGAAACTCTATCAAACCTTCACACATGCACTTGGCAGTTTTGATACATATTAAATAAACAAAGTAAAATTTTAATATTTTAACAAAAATTCATTATAATATTAATATTTAAAAGTTAAATACTCTTTTGGAGTTATTGACCAAGAAACTAATATTATAAAAAATATTAAGCGGCATCAATTTGACAAATTGAAAATTTGAGATATCTAAAGACTAAAGGTAAAGCTGACTATACTACATCAGCCCATCTTTCTGAGAAACTCCAGGGTCAAAACTTTCTCCTGATTTACATATTCCATTGACGACCATAACTAAATCAGGTTTGACATCCATTTTCCATCATTTTATCGACCAGAACCACAGCTTCAGACACTTTACCCTCCAGACAAAATGATCATTATATTGACCAAATCCACTGCTTCAGACATTTTACCCTCCAGACAAAATGAATACTAATTACGAAACGTGGTTGTGCGAGGCTTAAATCCAAAAGTAATACAAGAGATCATAATATTCAAGGTGTAGATGTTATGTGCAATACCATTTGCTCGCAGACGTCTAAGACGAGGAGGCCATACTCTTTTGTTTTGACAATGCCCACCAAACAATCTACTGAAAGCAACGAGAGTGGGAAGAGGATGAGACCCAAACATTTCTCTAAAAGAGGTTTGATAACTAACATCTACAAAAGGCTAAAGACCGCATATAAAAAAAACCCCAGCTTTGACCTCTCTCACTAAACCCAACTCCGGTTAAAAAACTAAACCCGGTTCAACCGGTCTTTACATGAGCTCGGGTATACAATCACAGAGTCTAGTGACAACCCGCCTTTGGTATGCGTACAATCGATCTGAGTCATCGAAAACTTGATCTTCGTCGATGAGCTTCTTGATTCCCGGACTACAAAATCTCCACCGTGGTAGTGGTTCCACCTCCCCCGCTCGGTCAACATGCATTGAGACGAGGAGTACTGACCATCTTCGGTCCAGAGCTGAAACCGAACCGGTTTAATGTCCCAACCATGGACTTGTTCCGTATTACAGACCCGTCGACCAAACCACTTGCCAGACTGTCCTAGCTGCAGCCTGAAGAAGATGCTGTAGGTTCCGGCCGGGAAAGGGAAATCAATCTCCCCGTCGACTTCAAACCACCAGGTTTGTTGAAGGTAAGCTACAGAAGCAAACCTGCAAGAAGGGAAGAATCAATAAAAAAATAAAAAGGTTTATACTTTAAAGTCGCAGAAACACAGAGAATTATTGTAATGGAACTCACCGAGATTCATCTGTAGGAATATGACTCCAGTAACGACGATCATCGATACCTGTGATTGATAATCCCTTAGCTGAGATGCTTAGACAAACACCACCGCTTCGTTTATCTATCCATACCTTCTGTAAAAAATCAAATACACTTCGTTTATATTACACAAAACTTTCTCAGAAAACTGAGGAACTCATAAAACAGAGGAACTCGCAAAACAGAGGAAATACAGAGAGAGGCGAACCTTGGTGCCTTGATCGAACGAGTTAACCCTGCAGAGACAAGCGTAGATATCTCTCTTCTGGAGATTCTCCGGGAAACCACCGAGGGTCCTCTCGAGAAAAGCCTCGTAGTTTGGAGGAAGCTTCGATTCCCAGACGAAATCAGCCCATGAAGCACCACGGAAAGCCCTGTTGAGCTTCGAGAGTCTACAGATCTCGACGGGGTCCAAATTCTCAACAATAAGAGCCACGCAATCTTCCGGGAGATCCCCTAAACACGACGAAGACGGGTCCTTGTGATGAAGACCAGAGTGACTCGCACCCATCAAAGCAACCAGGAGCAGAACCCAAGAAGAAACCCTTCCTTGCCTTACACGAGATTTAGAAAATATCAGGTGGGTTTTGAAAGAGATTCTCGAATCGTCTTGAAAGTTGTAATCTTTCGTCGTGGGGAGGTTTTACTTCGCACGTGAAAATCAAACGTTAGGACAAGAACAGAGCAATAGAATAAAGAGGTTTGGTGCTGGTGACAGACAATGGTGGTGGTGTTTAACTCTATATGATGTGCTTTCGGGATATTGGACGGTGACGCAAAAAGGCATGTAGATCGTGTAACAATAATTAATATCTTTAGATTCCAAAAATATCATAAAATTAATTAGTTTTGAACATTACAATTAATTTTAAAATTGAAAAGATGTTGGATTCTACGTTTAGTTTTTGTTTCTTTTTTGTCCGTTTTTCTTTGTTTTATAATCCGTGCAATAATCCTCCTTTCATGAGTTGTAAGAAGTCAGATAAACAGTTTAATAAATGTACTCATATATCCTAAGCAATTTGAATTCTCAGTTACACTATTATTGTCTGTTATGATACGTGATCCAGGATGTCAACGACCATCTGTTCCGAACATGTTAGATCGCGTAGTGGTTGTAATAACGTTTCTCCGATAAACACGATAGTTGTTGTGGATATATGTTTTCTCAATTATGGATAAGATTTTATTTATTTGGTCAGAAGAACAAGAAAACTTCAAACCTTCATTTCTTTATTTGATCATCAACATTATTACCTACTGATCTGGTTTTAAGTTTACCTAATCTTCGTGAGTCTCGTGACACAGAATAGGAAATGTAGAGTATATTAAGATATTTTAACAATTAACTTTTGTTAAAAGAAAAACTTTTTTAATTATTCAACACATATAAAATGAGATATTTTGACAATCAAATGTTTCACATTCATGCATATTGAAGACGTAAATATCTATAACATCATTGCTGTATGTACAATTTTAAATCGATTATGACCTTGGATATTCACATTTGTCGACAAACAAAGTTAGATATTTATTTCCTCCAATCAAACTAATCCTCAACAAAAATACACATTTAGATTCTCAATAACAAGTGAAATTTTTTTGGCATGTAATTTGTTTATGTTTTGTTTTTGTTTTCTGTCGGCATTACCTTTTAGGCTTTTAACGTTACCTATGTGACGATGAAAAAGATAGATATCACTGATATGGTTGGCAATTAGTGGATGTCGATACAAAAATCTCAAACTTCCTTTAATCGTTTCAACTCAACTATAACACATTGACATTGAGAAAACGACCAAGGATAATATCGAATAAATATCTCAACTTAACGACTGAAAACACAGAAATGCATCAAATTATGATCATCAATATTATTAAAACATCAACTGGTCAAGTTGATGTAAAGTTATGTCCAATTAATCATTTCAACTATACATATATTTTTAATTTAACTGCATCAGATTTTTTTTTTAATGGAACCACCACATATACACACCTATTAATTGGGGGCCGCAATTACTTTCTCAATGTAACCACCATTTTCTGAATGTAATGATATACTTATTTTGTTTAAGCAAACATTAAACAGCAATTAAATAAATATAAAGCAGCAATTAAATCCTGATTTTTTTTAGGATAAGATTTGTGCCTTGCAAGGGATGAAGTTGTGTATTTTTATTATGTTTTGGAAAATAGAATAAAAGTTCGATTTCATTTAGATTAGGGGTATTCAATCCGAATACTGGTTGGTTTCGGTTTGATTTGATTTTTTTCAGTATTTCAGTTTATAAAATATAACTAATATTCTAAATCCACATTGATTTCGGTTTGATTTGATTTATATACCGTCAGTTTTCATATTTATTCGGTTTTATACCAAAAAATAATTATTTAGTTTGAAATAATATTATATATTATACGAATTTTGGAGTCGTGTTGTCAAAAAATCATTTATTAAAAAATATTATATATTTAAATAAAAGAATAAAAAACAAAAAAGCTTCTACCACCTAATAAAATAATCAAATCTAGAATTAATATCAATGCTCTAAATTTAAAAAAAAAAACAAAAAAAAAACATAAGCATGAAAGAAATTTTTTTTATTCTTCCATATTTAGTGTTCATCAAGTTAATATGTCTTCGATTGAACACGACTATGTTTTTTAAAGATAAAACAAAAAATTGTAAAGAATTTCAACAAATTGTTATCCATCAAATTTATAATTTTTACTTTAATTTAGTTATTGTTAAAATAAAGCAATAATATCAAAAAAAGAAAGAGTGAAAATATAAAAAGACTTTGTTGCAGTAAATTGTTAAATATAGTTTAAATGACATGTGATTTAATATATAAGGGATATGTTCAGCTGAATATTTATAATTATAATTGTGGACCGAAATCTATTTTAAATTTATGATGAGCCATATCGATTTGGGATTAAGAAAGTTGTAAAAGTTTCAACTAATTGTTATCCATCAAATTTGAATATTTATTAAATAAAAGTTCATATTAATAAAATTCTATGATCATTTGTATCTTATTATAACAAAAAAAATTAAGCTATCGATCACAAAATTTTCAAAGTGGGATCTTCAAATTTCTAATAATTTATAGATGTTTTGAAAAATTCAAAATATAACATATGAGAAAAAATTTAAATGTTTTTATTATATAGTTAATGTGATTGTTTAATATCTTTTAATAATATTAAATAAATAAAAAGAACTAAGATACAAAAAATGTGATCAAATATTTATTATAATTAATAATAAATTTTCATATATACGTTAATCATATCAGATAATTTCGCAGCTTTTATTTAAAGATAATCCGAGATTGTTTTTGTACATTATTTATCAGTTCGATAGTTAGTTTAATAAAAAGTGTAATATAAGTTAAGATAGAACAACCTATTTCTCTATGAATATTATATTTTATATAGTTATTTATTAAATGATACTTCTTAATCATACGGTTCTATGATCATTCATATCGTTTTATAACAAAATATTTAAATCATTGATAACAAAATTTTCAATGTGAAAAAAATAAATAATTTTATAATTTTTAAATGTTATTGAAAATTCATTGAAAAATTTTATATTAAAATATTTATGTAATCTTATATTGTATATATTTTAATCTATATACATTTGTTTTATTATTTTTTATAACATATATTTATTTTATTATTAAATGATACTTTTTTACTCATATGATTTTAAAATCATATATATCTTTTATAATAAAAATGTTAAACCTTTGATCATTAATTTTAACATAATTATTTTAATATTTTTAGTCATTTATTGTCGTTTTTTTAAATTCAAAATATAACATATACGAAAAAATATAAATTTTATTTTGTAGCGAATTTGATTGTTTAATTTATTTTTATAATATAAAATTAAACAAAAATGATGGAGGATGTATACATTTTTATCAAATCATTATTATTGGAATCATTAATTATCATATATATATATATATATAAGTCATTTATGGTAATTCCGTATGTTTTATTAAAGAAAAAAAAATAAATAAATTAAATTGGATCATTCACTTTTTTAATTTCAATCTAAGGATGACACATATGATAAATTAACATCCCAATTGAGTGATATGTGGACAATGTGGCTTTTTTAAAATATTACAAACTTGATGTAATTATTTTTAAAATGTTTCTCTTTTAATATATAGAAGATGTGATGAATTTGTGGTCGAAATATGTTTATATTTGGGCCTTGTGGCCTCGATTTCGATATAGAAATCTTCAGGGTTTGTTTCATTGTGTGTTTATATGGTTTTTTTAAAATTCCAATTGTTTGAAATTAATTTTGTTTAATTACACATTATAATTCAATTACACAAATTACTAATCTACATTATTATCAAACAATTTCTATAATTACTATATCTTATTAACAAACACCTACTCTAAGTTTAGAAATAAAATATGGGAAACTAAAACTATTATCATATAGGAAACTGCGAAAATAGATAACATATTGCAAAATTTATGAATAAAAATAAAAATTAATT
This sequence comes from Hirschfeldia incana, assembly GCA_026261945.1. Classification (NCBI taxonomy): domain Eukaryota; kingdom Viridiplantae; phylum Streptophyta; class Magnoliopsida; order Brassicales; family Brassicaceae; genus Hirschfeldia; species Hirschfeldia incana. The sequence continues at coordinate 36,673 of JABCMI010000138.1, read as the reverse complement.
TCTGAAACGCATATGACACAAATACATATTTATGAAACTTGAATTATTTAATATACTTACATAAAACTATATATTCTAGTAATATTAATATCATACAGAAATATGATTATACAAACACACAAACATATAAATTAATATATAAGGAAAAATTATTAAAACAAAAAATATACATACTTTTTACTTTCTGAGAGGGAGAGTCAAATCAAGTTTGCTTTAAAGAAAGGAGATGTTCAATTGGGTAGTTAGAGAAGAAACTACAATGAAACTTCTATAAATTAATAATGTTGGAACTATTATTTTTTATTAATTTATAGAGATTATTAATTTATCGAGATATTAATTAAACCAAAAACTCAATTTAGAACAATGAAATTATATTAATTTATAGAGATATTAATTTATAGATTATTAATTTATAGAGGTTATACTGTAGATGTAAAATTGATAAGAATATATTACCGGAGAGACACGAAGTACGTATGATATATATATACAATATACTTTTTTGTACATTAGTTTGTTTTTCTCGTTTAATTAATTTGCTTGTTAGTTTATTCCTTTGTCATTGGTGAACACCAGTTAGAGTCTCTAATTACTTTTCCTTTTTAAAAAGTTAGTCTCACTAAAATATCGTGAAAATCATATCTCGCAATCAGAAACCATGATTAAACATTTTTTTTGTCAAACCATGCCAAAATAATTTTAATAAAGAAAAAGTTCGAAAAGAAAATTCGAAGGAGCCCATAAAAGTCTGAAACGCAAAGAATTTAATTTACGGGCTACCCTCAACTACAAGCCATGCTTGTAAAACCAGCCCAATTGTCTACGGTGCTTTTGTTCGTTCTTTTCTGGCTCACCGTTAATCAAGCGTTTTCTAAACCAGGCCAATAGTCTAAGAGTGCTATATTGATTGCTGATGCTAGTTTAGCAAACTCTATTAATACATGGAATAATGATTGCTGACTATACGAAGTATTAGACATCACATGGTTAACCATGTAAACTAAATTAATGTATACTTACCTACACAAAGTATATGTTATGCATGACAATGTCCCTCAATTTAATTATGTTATATAGTTAACATCATTAATTTAATTGTATGCCTCCAAAAACTGTTGTAGACATGTGAGACCGTTTAAATATTTCGTTTCATCAATTAAAATGTAATCAATATGACCGTAATTTAACTAAAATTGGAGTTTAGTCTGCGTTTTAACAACGTAAGAATATTTTTAACAAAATTTTATTTTAAAATCAATATTTTTAGATAAGTAATGTTTTAACCTTTTTATTTAATGTATTTGAAAACTATAAAATTATATTATTTTATTTATATAAAAATATGAAAGTTATATAAGATTATTTAATTATTTTACAATTATTTTAATCTGTTTTGTTATTATATTTTAATAATAGTTCTATAATTCATTTGATTAGTATGTGATATATACTTATTTGATGTCTATTTATATATTGACTTTAAAATTTTATTTAGATTAAGGTCAAATTGGTTATATTTTACTCTTTTAAAACACGGTTCAAAATCCAATTTTAGTTAGAATATTGGTTAATTATATTTTAATTGATGAAATAACATATTTAAACGGTCCCTAATATCCACATCAGTTTTTGAATACATGAAATTAAACTTGTGATGTTAACTATATAACATCATTAAGTTGAAAGATGTTGTCAAACATAACATATACATATTTCGTGTAGCTAGATATACATTAATTTAGTTTGCATGGTTAATCATGTGATAGCTATCAATCATTTTTCCTTAATACATCTACAAACGACAGCGATCAATATAAGTTTTTTTTTCGATCAATATAAGTTTCTTTACAACCTTTCACGATCTCTAGACTTCACTATTTTCCATTTATATTTTTAAGTGATTCTTATCTTTGAAGAGCTTGTGAGCACTTTTCTAATAAAAGCTGATTGTCGTTGTGCCGCTATTGTCACTAATGTTCAGAAATCGGAAGGTTTCAGAAATCGATATATAGTTGTATATTCTAAATACATATACATCTTTATAATCTAAAAGGAAATCGTTACAGAAAGATCAGTATATAGTTTTAGAAGACAGTAGTATATAATATTGAGCATAGATAACGGTATTTTTCTTAGTGGTGTATAATCCATCAAATTTGGGTGGACCTTATGCTAAGTGCAAAAATCACGTGGTTTTGAAGTATGTGCAAACAAATTAGCATTTTTGTAGCTATTGGCATCAATTTTTTTTTTTTTAGGGAATTATGAAAACGACGCCATGCAACTATATATGTATACGTAATCTGTATAAAGTACATTAAATAATGATATTCATGTTTCCCTAGGCCCCCAATTTATGAAAGTATTCTTAGTCATTTCTTACGGCATTGCCAATTATTTACTTCTCCCACAAATTTCTTCTCGAGTTGGTTATATATATTGTTTATTGTTTATTTTGCTTTCTTATGTAAACACTAATTGATGTCATAAGTGTTCTACAATTAGTTCACTAATTAGATAATATAAAGATATGATCTTGTATGTTGATAATTTGATGTGATCAAAAATAACCATCTACTTAGTCAAAAAAACCCATCTCAATTTGTATATTTTAACTTAAGCTGAAAAAAGAAAAAAAATATAATAACATAAGCAAATCGAACGTGTTACATCTAACTAGCTAATGGTTGAACAAAAAAAAATCTAACTAGCTAATGTTTACCTTATACTTTTCAATATTAATTATTAATTAACTTGATCAGGTTTAGTTAATAGGCATCGTTCGTATAAATGATATATTTTTAATTGTTTGGCTAACAAACTTTCTGATTAAATTATGGGAAACCCAACGAGTCCACTAGACCACTCGTCCTGACTAGTAAGTAACGTGGCTTGAAATGGTTAAATACAAGAAACTATGAATTAGGAAAATTCATATTATGTAAGAAGGAAATTAAAAATTAGAAGTAGCCTATGGCGCGATATGCGACTCCTCCCGGTCCCCACGGCTGTCGTTTTACTTTTGTGAAAGGTCAAACCCTCTATGCGGACAAACAGACACTTGCGGCTAAATCTGTCAGTTATTTCTTCTCTAACCTTAATGATTTAGTCGAATTCAAATTAAGAAAACATGTACTTTTGACCGTTCCACATTTGAATTACCTCGTTGTTTAATATAACCACCTTTAGTCGTCATAAAATGTAATGTTTTTGTCCAAGAAAGGTGACCTTCTCCCTATTAGAATTCTACTTATTAAATCTTCTATAAGACTAAAATAATGTCCCTACGTTGTTTTTCCTTATAAGTATTCATTTATACGCTTTTCTTTTCCTTACAGGGAAGTCTTTGTTTTGTTACATTCCAAAGAAGATTAGTTGACTTTTGTTTTTGTAAAAGAACAACGTTAGTTATAAAACTATAATGTCCCCAGCTTTACTGGTTCATATCAGCTGCTAACTTGTGAATTTCGAAGCTTTTTAAGCATCAATCAGCTGATTTTTGATTTCTTAATTTGTTATTTCTAAGGGGCTGGCCACATGCGTACGGGACAGACAACTTAACGAACTTTCTCCACAATTTTCTCGAATCCTCGTGTTCTTGTTGTAAAGCTTTAATTATAAGTCTTATTTCTTGGATAACGAAAGTAAAAAAAGTTCGCATTTCGTCTTATGTTAGAACGTTTTAAGCTATGTTCTACTAAATATATATAGCAGACCAATTTACAATATTTATTATGAAAATAAATATTTTAGCCTACAAGAAATGAATATTAGGATATACTATATATTTCTAATTTGTAAACGCAATTTCACAATTGCATTTCAGTTTCAAAAAAAAAATTCACAATTGCATAAAGGGGAGAGAAGTGTAAATAAATTTAAATAAAAAATATACAAGAAGAAATGAAGAATGATATGTTCACAATGCGAAGATTGGTATCACGTGGCCAGCTTTCTAAGTTAGAAATTCAGTCAATAAGTTTATGTAACGTACTTGAACAGAACATGTTAGGACCTAAGAGCACTTTAAGCAAATACACTCTCATCAGGGAACAGCTCCCTCCAATAATTAGTTTTTTTTTTTCGATTCTTAATTTTAATTTAAACTCTACAAATTATGATGCAGATACTTTATAAACGCAACCATTTCCGAATTCATGCGACCAAGTTCGGATATTTAAACCATAATCAGAACAAGATGGCAAAACAAGCCTATTTAAATCCACTTGAGCTACTTGATAAAAGCATAATATTGATATTCTACTGAAATATAAAAATTCCATAGATATGAATATCAATACTCAAATGAAGACACTTCAAAGCTTTTTTTTTTTTTTTTTTTTAACAACAGACACTTCAAATCGAACGGGCCTTGTGGTCAAGTAGCAGTGGACGGGCTTGGGACGCCAACACGTTTCAGGTTCGATCCACCTGCTATGCGAAACTAAGTCATATTGTTCTGTTCACCTAACGCGGATATGGATCCATGCTTTAGGACCCATTTGAATGCCCAGAAGAAGGAGTCCATCCGTGGGCTTGCAACTCCTCCAGGGGTTAGGTCTGGTTTCAATAGTGACTTGGGTTTAACCCTTTTATTTAGCAAAAAAAAAAAAAAAAAACAGACACTTCAAAGCTAATATCAGGTTTCATCAGTTTGTTACTAGTATCAAGTTAACATTAAAAAAATAGCTAGTTGAGTTGTCTCTACCTTGGTACATCCCCCCCTAACAATCACATCCCAAAACCCTTAATTAGTTAAAGACTATTATTATACTTTCTTAATACTTTTTTGATAAATTTCACTAAAACCCTAATGGATTTCATCCGGCCATTATGAAACCTGCCTACTCATATCATATCACAGAGACTGACATGCATGTATACACATATCAATCCACCGATCTAGCCCTAGTTAAACACAATGTTCGATTTGTGTAGAACTGTTGCTTGAATACAATTTCAAGTAAAACAATGACAATAATCTTCCTATTTCTATCTTTCCCTAAAGCAGATTCTAAGCTCTCTATTACACTGTATATATTAATTTCTAGGTCTAAACGTTAAACGTGTCTTTTTGAACCATGATTACTGATGAAGAAATCATTTTTTGTCACCAATTATGTTTTATTTTTAACTCTGTCACCAATTATGTAACATTGGATTTGTACTATCTAATGAAATGACGGAAAGATAAATAATAAAGGAGTGTATTTCACAATAACCTACCCTACACAGTTAGCTGTTTTATGTGGGTGTGAAGTAGAATTGCAAGGTTTGTTGCATAACACCTAAGCCCGTGGCTCAATGGGTAAAAGTTAAACTTGATTGGTTTAACCTGAGGCTCCCAAAAGCCGACTGAGATTATATATCTCTCATGTAAAGCCGAAAAAAGAAGATAATGATAATATCATACAACTCTCAGGTTAGTTATGATCTGAACTTAGAATTAGCAGGTAGTGGTTGATAACAGGATCTAAAATCTGACATACGTTATTCTACAATAAGATTAATCAGTTTGACGGAGTTGATTTTTAAGCAATATATAGTGATAATGATTAAAACCACACGACAAGCAGATCTAATGAGGAGATTCTGAGCATGAATGAGAACAAACTGAAAAGTAGTTATCATGTTGGTTTATATTTGCTACCCTGGTGTCAAAGATTGTATTAGATATATATATATATATATATATATATACAGGGATTTTGGCATAGATATGATATAAAATGAGAAACAATTATGAAGTCAATAATGTAAAGCTGGAAACTCGTTTTTCCATGTCTAATAACTATGTGTATAAGTTTCAAGTTACAATACCAATTTGTTATTGTTATTATTAGTTTATTATCATATCTAATGGAGAGGAAGGACTACAAAACTGATCTCCTAAAGTGAAGCTGTAAACTTGCCGAAATGTTCAGACTGGTGTTTTAATGCCCATATGATCACAATAAACTAGGAGAAAATAGGAACCTTCATTTCATGATCTCCTATTTTTTTTTAGAAAAAAGCTGCCCTTTGACACGTCCAATAAATCATGTATGGTTTCTATATACAGATTTAAAGAGTTTTTAAAAATGGTATAAGCCTTTTTTTCATTCTGCAACTACTTTTTGAAAACAATATTTATTAGGAAAAATGATTGCTAGCTACACGAAGTATCAACCATCATATCGCTAACCATGCAAACTAAATTAATGTATACCTAGCTACACGAAGTATATGATATGCATGATAACATCCCTCAACTTAATGATGTTATATAGTTAACATCACAAGTTTAATTTCATTCATTCAAAAACTGATGTGGATGTCAGAGATTGTTTAAATATCTTATTTCATCAATTAAAATATAACCAATCTGAAATTAATCTAACTAAATTGGATTTTAATCTGTATTTTAAAAGCGTAAGAATATTTTTAACAAAAATTAATTTACAAAATCAATATGTTTTAATATTATTTGATAAGTAGAATTTTAGCATTTTTATTTTAGCGTATTTGATAACTATATAATTACATTATTTATATTTATATTAAATTTGAAAGTCATATAAGATATTATTATTTTTAATTATAAAACTTATTTGACGTCAATCTGATATTTTATTTTCTTTAAACGCATTTGTTGTCAACTAAACCATAAACCAAATATTATCTTGTGTATATAGTTATTAATTATATACTGTTAAGAATAAAAATAATCTAATAATACAAATATAATACTAAAGTCTTGCTAAATTTAAGAATTATTTTATTTATGAAAATATAAATAAAATAATTCATTAATTTAATTAATTTTACATCAAACAAATAAAATTTTAGAGTCAATATATAATAAATAGACATCAAATAAGTTTTGTAAAAAAATTATCAAATAAGTATATATCACATACTAATCAAATGAATTACAGAACTATTATTAAAATATAATAACAAAACAGATTAGATAATTGAGAAAAATTAAATAATCTTATATAACTTTCATATTTTATATAAATAAAATATTATAATTTTATAGTTTTCAAATACATTAAATAAAAAGGTTAAAAAACTACTTATAGAAAATATTGATTTTTAAATTAATTTTTTAAAAAAATATTCTTGCGCTTTTAAAAAGCGGACTAAAATCCAATTTTAGTTAAATTACGGTCAAATTGATGAAACAAAATATTTAAACGGTCTCACATATCTACATTAGTTTTTGGATGCATGAAATTAAATTTGTGATGTTAATTACATAGCATCATTAAGTTGAAGGATGTTGTCATGCATTACATATAGTTCGTGTAGCTAAATATACATTAATTTAGTTTGCATGATTAGCCATGTGACGGCCGATACTTCGTGTAGCCATGATCATTTTTCTTATTTATTATCAACTAATGAGAGTATGTGTAGAGACTTGCCTTGTCTATTTAAGCACTCATCATAATGGTTGACGAATATGCGCCACCACTCAACTCCTCTTTCTTCTCTTTGTCTCTTTCCTCTACACGTTTTCAGTTTCTGTCTAGAGAACACAAACCAAAGAAGCAGCCAAAGGCAAAAATATGGTTTCATTTGTTGTTCAACCAAAACAAATCATATATACTCTTACTGTGATGTGGGCATTGTTCATTTGGGTTTCTCTGCTTCTCATTAGCATCACACATTGGGTTCGCAGCTGGAGGAACCCCAAATGCAAAGGGAAGCTTCCACCTGGTTCTATGGGTTTTCCTCTACTCGGAGAGACTATCCAGTTCTTCAAGCCAAACACAACTTCAGACATCCCTCCTTTTATCAAAGAAAGGGTTAAGAAGTGAGGGTCTCTCTTTTCTCATTAATTCAACCAATGTGATTAAATGGTACACAAAGGTTTACAGAAAGTGTTGTCAATATATGTGCAGGTATGGCCCAATTTTCAAGACTAATCTAGTGGGGAGACCAGTTATTGTATCAACAGATCCTGATTTGAGCTACTTTGTGTTTCAACAAGAGGGACGGTGTTTCCAGAGTTGGTATCCAGACACTTTTACAAACATATTTGGGAAAAAGAATGTGGGTTCACTACATGGGTTTATGTACAAGTACCTCAAAAGCATGGTCTTGACTCTCTTTGGCTATGATGGTCTCAAGAAGATGCTTCCTCAAGTTGAGCTGACTGCAAATAAGAGATTAGAGCTTTGGTCAAATCAGGAATCAGTAGAACTCAAAGATTCAACAGCAAGCGTGAGTTTCAGACATAAAGACTTCTTTTATGTTTCAGATATATATATACTCCCATTGCTTTATTCCTTATTGCTAATATGTTGGTAATCATCATTCATCAACTTGTCAGATGATATTTGATCTCACCGCAAAGAAGTTGATAAGCCATGATCCAGACAAGTCATCAGAGAATCTAAGGTCTAACTTCGTTGCTTTCATTCGAGGACTCATCTCCTTCCCCTTTAACATTCCAGGAACAGCTTATCACAAATGTCTTAAGGTGGGAATGAATATCTAAGAGTCGTTACTTTAAGGATTGATATAGTTACTAATGCTGGAAAATGATCTTTCAGGGTAGGGAAAATGCAATGAGAATGTTGAGGAATATGCTTCAAGAGAGACGTAAGAAACCACGGACTAACCCAAGTGACTTTTTTGATTATGTCATTGAAGAGATTCAGAAAGAGGGGACTATTCTGACAGAAGAGATTGCACTTGACTTAATGTTTGTCTTGCTATTCGCCAGCTTCGAAACAACTTCTCTCGCTCTAACTTTAGCCATCAAGTTCCTTTCAGATGACCCTGCCGTTCTAAAGCGTTTAACGGTTAGTGATAGGGATACAAAAAAGTCATAAATCTCTTAGAAATAACTGACTAGTGTCTTCTGTGTTTTTTTCTTATCAAACATAGGCTAAACTGTGTTTCTAATCTTCATTAGGAAGAACATGAGACGATTCTTAGAAATCGGGAAGATGCAGACTCTGGACTTACATGGGAAGAATACAAGTCAATGACTTACACATTTCAGGTTGCTTAAAGAGTTTCATAAAAGATATGAATGATAATCTCCTACCTAGCTGACTAAGTCTTATATTGTGTAAGCAGTTCATAAACGAAACAGCAAGACTAGCTAATATAGTTCCTGCAATATTCAGAAAGGCGCTGATAGATATTAAATACAAAGGTACAATCGATAATCTATAACGATAATATATATATACATTTCTGAATGATTAAATTGCATTTTGTTTCTTATATTATCACTAAGACATTTTTCAATGATGCACACAGATTATACAATACCAGCCGGCTGGGCGGTGATGGTCTGTCCACCAGCTACACATTTGAATCCAAAAAAGTACAAAGATCCCTTAGTTTTTAACCCATCAAGATGGGAGGTGAGGTCAAACCTTCTAAGTAACTTCTACTCCAAGTAAAACTGAAACTCTTTTTAACAAAACAAAACTAAAATTTTAAAGTGGATGTCATACACAGGAATCAAATGCTAACAATGCATCGAAACACTTCATGGCCTTTGGTGGTGGGATGAGGTTCTGTGTTGGAACCGACTTCACCAAATTGCAGATGGCTGTGTTTCTTCACAGCCTTGTGACAAAATACAGGTTAAGAAATAAGAAATCTCGTTACAGTACTCTCCTAAGTCATATGCTTGAATAGTATTAAGAAAAAAGGCTGGTTTTGAAATTTTATCAGGTGGGAGGAGATTAATGGAGGAAATATTGTTCGAACACCAGGATTACAGTTTCCAAACGGTTACCATGTCAGACTTCACAGAAAATACACTAGAGAATGTTACAAGTAATACGAAGCTATACATTTTGAACACCCTAAACGGGGAAAGATGTACCTTGAATCTTATGTCTTGATTAGGTTAAGGATGAGAATCAGCTACAAAGGTGAATATACAATTTTGACTTCAAGCTGTCGTGTGTTTGGTCAGAAACTGTAATATGTATAGCGTTATATATTTGATCACATGCATGTAAAATCTTACTTTTGAACTCCTGACATGCATCAGGAGTTTTTTTTTTCAATGGTGGACGATATCAAAATCTTATTACTACATGAATTATCCTTAAACGTTGCTCCAAGACATATATAAAAATGGTTCACATATAAATCAAGCTATCAAAGAATCCACTCAATCAAATACTTCAAAAGAAAAACACAGTTAAACTTTAGTTACAGTTAGAAAAACAAAAGGAGCAACACAAAAAGGAAACTAACATGATTAAAAAAAAAACAGTAGCAATGTTTTGGAAATCAACAAGTCCACCTGGACGTCTCGATACAGTCTAGGTGATGGCACCATTTGCAAATTTTGTTCCCATTCTCTCCTTTGAGCAGCATCACAATCCCAACCGCTAAACCCCCGATGACCAAAACAGCAGCGATAAAGAACAATAAGTACTGACATGGGTTATACTTTGATCTGGCACGAGGAGCACCGTACTGATGAGAAGCAGAGCTGTGGGACTCTTCCCACCCGTACTGAGGCCGAACCAGTAGTACAAACCCCAGGAGAAATCCGGTCAAGAACCCACCAATGTGGGCAAAGTTGTCAACCCAAGGAAGCAAGCCTATCGCCAAATCGATTGCGACAATGAACAAGATGGTGAACAAAGCGGCAAACTGGTAAGATTCAGAAAGAAACATTGTCAGGAAAATGCAATGGTTGTGATTTTGAGAAAGAACATGACATGTCTCAAGTTCGATCATGGGCAAAACCAAATGAAGCATTCGACTCAATCAACTAAATTTTATGAAGAAAATTAAATAGGTATACGCCCAAATTTACGTAGATATTGTAAAACGAAAGTATTATTATATTGAGATCTTTACTAAATCGCCTACAGCCCGCAAAATCTTAGGGCTGATCGTGTGTGTACCTTGTTGGCGTAGATGGTCCAGTTGGTGATAAGCTCGGATAACATAGCTCCGAGGAGTCCAAGGAGAGCGCCTGAGGCACCGACAGAGATACTGTTTCGAAGGAAGAGAGCCGAGAGGATGCTTCCACCGAAGCCAGATATCAAGTAGATGAGCCCCACTCTTACTGCATTTTACAAGACATGTTGAATACATCAGAATGACCAATGAATAATGAGTGCTGTGTAAGAAGAATAAAGGACTTACTGAATCCAAACTGCCGCTCAAGGCGGAAACCAATGACGACCACATCGAACATATTAACAATAAGGTGAATGACACCGGCATGGAGCCACATAGAAGTGACAAGCCTCCATTTCTCATTACCTTTCACGACTTTGCTCCATTCCAAAGCTCCCATCTTCTCCAATCTGAAATGCCAATCGTGTTGGAACCATCAAACCGATCAGTAATAACATGGAATCACTACAATCCTTAAGGGTTCAAACGGAGCAAAAACCTTGAGACGTTAGGGGCTTTCGGAGTGGGAAACACAGAAAAGACTTACGTCGAAGAAGAAGGGCCCAAGCGAGGGTTCTCTCTGAGTGGCTGGAACGAGAACCTACGGAGAAACCTTGGCACGCAATCTCCGTTGGCGCCAGCAACCGTCTTGGGGCAGTCGTTGACGAACATGACAACGATGAAGACGGCTATAGAAGCCAAGACGATGACCGGAGTTAGCCATGCCGTCCACTGTGTGTTTCCTCTGTTCTTCCTACTCGGCATTGTCTCTTCTCTGCTCGTATAAAGAAAAAAAAAACAGTTTTTTAATCAATAGATCAAAGAAAATTGATTGAGACAGGAAACATTAAACCGACAAGAACATCGAATGATCAGAGATTCAGACAGAAGTCTTTAACCTTTTAATTCTCTCTTTCTGAATTTGGAAAAAAGTTAAATTAAACCGTTGAATCAATATACGTAACGGAAACAATCTTTTACCGAGTATACTCGAAACGTTATTATCTGTAAGATCAATAACGTCAAAGAGTTTTGGTGGTTGCAGCTCCGTCAAGATGTTTACCTTTATCTTTCTGATCAAAATCTCAGTCTTGAGAGGAGATAAATAAGATTCAGGCGTTAAATCAAATTGTTATGTTAATATATATACAGTATATATTGATTTGTTTTTTTTGTTTAACGTATTTCTGTTATCTTCATAGTTTGTTGGATATATAAATATATGTGATAGAGAAAAAGTCTACGGGGTAAGGTGTCATTAAGGCATATTAATTAAGTTTACTAAAATAGACTCTATTATAATGTGACTACCACTAATTCATTTTATTCAGTTGAGAAAGCAAATGGGATGCAGTCAACTGATTAAGGCTTATTCCTTGGTTATTTTCTTAAAAATAATTACTACTAGATTTTGATCCGCCCTTTGAAAGGGCGGATATTTTCTGTTTTAATTTTTTTTTGAAAAATTTAGTTTTATATTTGTGTTGTTTTTATAATCATATTTTTTTGTCTTAATATTAGTTAAATATAACTTTTGATAACTATATTAAATATGTCAAGTTGCATAACTATACACTTGTGTCATATGCATTTCAGAAGTTATTTTAAAGCTTTTTTTTAAAGTATACAACATATTATATTTTTTCATAGTTAACTAATATAATTAATCAAGATACTCGTTTCCAGAACACCTGACTCGTAATTGACCTGAAAATCAAGTTTGATACTCTATTAGACATGACCTATATATTCGAATGGTTCGTAACGTGTTATATCTAAAAACCAATATCAAATCCAACCAGCATTGAAAGCCAAACAAATTTTTTGAAAAATGTTCGAAAAAAATCGTATATATATGGGTTAATATTGTCTTCACTAACTTTGAGTAGAATCACATTTAATAAAAAAAATTAACCAAATAACCTATTTAAAACTTGTTAAAATTAATGAGTTTATATGAATATGTGTTTCTATAAAAAGTCTACTTAAACAATGTTAAACTATATTTTAACATTATGTGCTTTGCTAATTTATAAATTTAATGTCTATGTAAAATATTTAATAAATTAATGAATGGTTGAAAAATCCTAAATTTTTGGTCTGAGATATAAGTTATGTTGATGTATGGTTGATAAATCCTAAATATTTAAATATTTTCTTTTTATTAAATAAATATACATTGATTTAAATTGTTACCGCATTAAATTAACTGATTTTTTTTTTTAAAAAGTGCCTAAATCATATATGTTGATCTCAATTTTAATTTTCGTTGTTTCTTGTAAAAATAAAAAAAAACAAATTAAAGCTAATGTTATATTATATATCTGAAAGGTTAATTATAAAACCAAAATATGAATCATATAACATAAGAATTAACATTTATGTGGCCATTTTAAATGATAATTGCAATACATAAATATTTTAAGATATTAGTATTTTCACATTTTCTAATAATAATTTAATTTCATATATTAAAAATATATTGAAATATTTTTATGTTTATAAAATAGAAAAAAACAATATACAATCAACAATTTCATCCTAAAATTAAGGGCTAGTTTAAATATGTGATTTTATTGTTAGATTAAGTAGATTTAGTTAAGATTAACAGATTTAGTTTTGATTTAAATAAAAAGTATAGATTAAAAATATATCAATGGCATGGAGTTATAAATACTTCAAAACTTCAAGATGATTTTAAAAAAGTCCCTTGTGTTTTTATATTATTTATTTTTCTGATAAAATTATTAACTCGTTTTTAGATCATAATAGAAATGAAAAATGTATTTGTAAGACATGTTTGTACTTGATAAATATTTTACATGTTTAATGGAAAAACCTGTAAATAATAACTGAAAATTGTACTCATTAATTGTAGATTGATTTTGGAAATTTAATTTAATTTAGATATTTTAAATATTGATTTTAAAACTATTTAAAATTTATGTAAAATTATAATTTCTAAGCGCATATATTTAGCAAATTAATGTCAGATTGATTTAGAGAATATTATTTCTATGATTTTATAATATGTATCAGTATTATGAGTAGCTGTTAAATAGTATGTTTGAAGTTTACAAATTTATTTATCAAATAAGTTCTTTGTACTTTTTTGTTTCAAATTAAAAATTAACATTTATGTAGTAATTTAAATGATAATTTCAACACATATAAATAATTATAAATGTTGAAAATATTTTTCACGTATTTTGTAATTATAAATTAATTTCAGATGCTAAAAGTATTTTTAAGTTTTCAAAATAGATGAAAATAATATAACAAACAAATCAATCCTAAAATTAAGTATTAGTTAAAATATGAGTATCTATTGTCGATTGATTATTTAAAAAGTTTAAAATTAAATATTGTTAGATTAAATAGATTTTGTTATAATTAAAAAGATTTGTTTAGGATTTTAATAAAAACCATAGGTTTTAAAAAATGCAGTGGCAAATATCTGTAAATACTTTAAAAAAGAATGACACCTCAAAAGAGGATCTTCTATTTTAATAGTATTGATACCAAAGATTGTTACACAACATTATTACATTGGAATATAAAGACAAATAAGCATAAGTTAAAACGTAACATATAAAATTTTAAATAAGCGAATGAAAATTAGAGAGTTTTCGATGTAATATCTCCATGTAAAAATCTTTGATGTGCTAATTATGTTTAAGAAAATAACAAAAAAAATCCTTAGACCATCAAGTTAACATAGTTGATAGTAGGCATGGGCACGGATCGGATATTCGGATTTTTTAAGGTATTTGTGATTTGCTTCATATGTTACAAATATCTAATTTTTGTATTTGCTTTGCTTTATAGAAATACATATATTCGGAAAAACGGATATCCGGAAAATAAATAGATATTTGTGGATATTTGCGAATATTTACGGATATCCGCAAATATTTATGGATATCTCATATGTTTTGATTAATACAATTAATCTTAAAGTTTCTATGCAGATTTTGTTTTGTATAATATATTTTTACATGATATATAATATAAAAATTAAAATAATTAGAGGTTGATTGTTTCTGGTTTTTAGAATGGTTTTTAGTTTTTGTTTTTCAAAAACCATTTTCTTATCCAATCAAGATTTTGAAGAAATTGATTTCCTAAAATTTAGAGAAACTAGTTTTTGTAATAACTGTCTAATTCTGAACAGAAACCAAAATCTAATATGTTCCAGTTTTTCAACAACATACCACGTTGCTTTTTATGCTTTTTGTTGTTTTCTCCTTTTTGTCATTATAATATTTAATAGTTATTTTCTTTTCTAATTAAAATCCATTATTAAAAATCTAATAAAAAATAAGTAACACATTAACCAAAATTAGTTTTCATTTTCTTACTATTTCATGCCTATAAAATAATTTTATTAGTTACAGAACCAAAATTTATAATAACCATTAAATCAAAAAAAAGTATTTTTAAAATATATACAATAAGGTAAGTAAGAATATATTTTTTTAACATATATGATATGAAAATATTATCTACGAACATTTTTTAAAAAACTTGTCATTAAAGTAATATTAATTACTTAAAATTATTAATGTAAGGTTTTATATTTTTATGAGATCTGTTGGTATCATTTATTAAAAATGATAATTATTTAGTAATTTTAAGTTTGTTAAAAAGAAATTAACTTATACAGAAATTATTAAGAATAATAAATAACTCTTTTTGAACATCGAATAATAAATAACTGAAAATTTAAATAAATTACTAATCAAATTTTAGAGAAAACAAAATATACAGAAAATTAAAAAAAAAAACCAAAAACTAGAATCTAGAATCACCATTCAAGTTTTTTGAAAATCTAGAATCTACAGCAAAATCAAAAACCAAAAACCAAAATCTAAAATCTAAAATCTAAAAACCAAAATCCAAAAACCAAAAACTAAAATCCAGAAACCATGTAAACAGTCATCACCTTAGTAAATCTACATATTTTGTAAATTTTTTAAACTTAGTTAACAATTACAATAACACAAAACTTAATTTTCATAAAATAATTTTCTTCTTTTTATGTACTATTTTTATATAAGTAATAATGTGAATAAAATTTGTCAAATCATATGTCAAAATAATAATTATATAATTTTATACATATATAACTTTAAATATAATCAAGATATACATGTATTTATATATTGCCGGATTAGATTGGATATCTGTTCTCCAAAATTTTAATATTTGTGATTTGTTTGACGGATATTGAATTTTAGTATTTGCTTCGATTTGTAAAGTTACAGATATTCAATTTTTTCGGATCAGATCAAAACGAATAACAAATCGAATCAAATCAAAATTTACGGATATTTTATCCATCCCTACCCCTAGTTGATAGAAAGAAGTACAAAATCAACAGATATATAATAATCAAGTCAATAACAAATCCGGTTTACCACATCTGACAACTCCAGTTCGAACATGAATTTCAGAATTCAGATACATTTGCTTGTAATAAAGTTAGTAAAGTAAGTTAACATAACCCCATCCGTACATTATCCGAAATAAAATAAAAATCAAACAACCCGCGTACACTGTCGTTCCAAAAAAAAAAATCAAATAACCCGCGTACACTTGTCCGGTTGTTGACTATTGACTAATGGACCACATGAAACTAATGAATGATTTTTAAATTCAACATATCAAAATATTCACCCATTCGTATTCGTCGAAACAGATTATCTGTTAATTTTCTTCCCTCATCGTCACCCCTCTCTCTCTCTCTCCTCTGTGCACGATCGATCGAAACCCTAGCAATCCCAATTCCATTTCCTAAGATCGAAATTTCACCTTTTTATGGCCTAACCCTACGTCAATTTCATCGATTTCGATTTAATTTTTTGTGTATTGGGAAGAAGCTAAGAGAAGGAAAATAAAATGTCAACGGAGAATAATACCTCATCGCTGCCATCAGACGCCATCGATCCAGCGCCTTTGCTTCTGAGCGGCGACGAGAACGAAGGAAGCAGCAACAACGGAGGAGAGCGTAGATCCTCCGTGAGGAGACCGGGGCTGAGGGAAGCGGCGAGGCTGCTGAGCCGCGCGAGCAGCGGAGGACGCGCGATGCGGGAACCGTCTATGGTTGTTCGAGAGGCGGCGGCGGAGCAGCTGGAGGAGAGGCAGAGCGATTGGGCCTACTCGAAGCCCATCGTGGTGCTCGACATCGTCTGGAATTTAGCGTTTGTTTCCGTGGCTGCTGCGATTCTGGTGATGGCGAGGAACGAGAATCCGATCATGCCGCTTAGGGTTTGGCTGTTGGGGTATGCGTTGCAGTGCGTGTTGCATATGGTTTGTGTGTTGATTGAGTATCGGAGGAGGAACAGGGTGAGGACTAGTAGGACGACTCCAAGATCACGTTCTTCTTCTTCTTCTTCCTCTTCGTCGATGGAGGAAGATGCTTTGGGTTCGAGGAGGAGTTCACATGAGGAGGTCTTGTCGCTTGGGCAGATTGAGAACGAACGTAGCAGGTGCGTTACACTTAGAATAAGATAAGAGTTTTAGTTTATATGATTGATAAGATATTGTTGTGGTTTCTTAGCTAAAGTGTCTATCTTTATGCTCCTTGATTGAGATAAAAAGGCATTAGATAGTTATATTAGGTTCACTTCTTTCTTATAGCACTGTTACACTAAGCTTGTCGCATTTGTATCTTGCTGTTTCCGAAGCAGTGTTGCAAAGCATCTGGAATCTGCCAACACAATGTTTTCATTCATTTGGTGGATCATTGGGTTCTACTGGGTATCTGCTGGTGGCCAAGAGCTAGCGCAAGAATCCCCACGGATCTACTGGTTTCTTTCTTCTCTTTTTTATATTCTTAAGTGTTAAGTTTATCATTCAAGTTTTCTGAGTGCCTTTTGCTTATGTCTCAGGTTGTCTATCGTCTTTCTTGGTTTTGATGTGTTCTTTGTTGTCTTCTGTGTTGCGTTGGCCTGCGTTATTGGCATTGCTGTTTGCTGTTGCCTCCCATGCATCATTGCGGTTTTATACGCCGTTGCGGATCAGGTACTTCTCGTGACCAATTCATCTTATATATACTTAAGTCGCTACGTTTTGCTAGTTGTTTTAACTGTGAGAAACAGGAAGGGGCTTCGAAAGAAGACATTGAGCAGCTGACCAAATTCAAGTTTCGTAAAGTTGGTGATGTCAACAAACACGCTGGTGATGAAGAAGCTCAAGGAAACACCGAGGGAGTGATGACAGAGTGTGGTACTGATTCCCCCGTTGAACATACTATTATGCAGGAGGATGCAGTAAGTATAAACTAGTATACCACAGACAATTCACTCCTCTCATCTTGAAAAGATCAAACGCTAGATACATTAATACTTTCTGATTCCTGTGGTTATGCCATTTATAGGAATGTTGCATCTGTCTCTGTGCGTATGAAGACGGAAGCGAACTAAGGGAGCTTCCTTGTGGACACCATTTCCACTGCTCATGTGTAGACAAGTGGCTATACATAAACGCGACTTGCCCGCTCTGCAAATACGACATCCTCAAGAGTAGCAATTTGGATCGTGAGGAAGTCTAAGAGGAGTCAGCTTTTGCTTATTCATGATGACCCCCTACACAACATTTGATCAGGAAACTTGGGGTCCAAAGGGAAAAAAACACGACTGGTGTTTTTCTTATATATGATGCATTGTTTGTTATTATCATGATATTTTTTACAAATTATTGTACTTTTGTTTTTATGTTTTGGATTGGAAAAGAATCAGGTCTGTACATGTATGTCTATCTTACTTTCGTTTGCAACCACTCTTTTGTATTACCTCTGTGTTGACCTCGAATTGTTAGAGATTTTTCATGATCATATTGACCTTATCATCTGGAGATTTTAATCTTTGAGTTTATTAGTTGTTCGTTCGAGGCTAGAAACAATGATGTGTGTAAAGCTATTTACTCAATGAAGTAGGAGACTGGTTCGATACAAGGAAAATAAAGCAAACACTATCGGACCTACTTGACGAAATCTGGGTTCAACTGACACCGGTTAAATCACATAATTCAATACTTTGCAAGCTATTTTCTGTAATAAGTTATGGTTCAATGGTTCTAATGTACTAGCATTGACCCCAGTTAAATTTTTGGCTGGGTCCGTCCTTATATGATGTGTATATACACTCTTCTTTTATATCGAGTGATTAGACATGGTAACTAAGAAAACACACGCACAGAGAGAGAGAGCTTGATAGGTATTTTCTGCAACAAATGTGCTCACGTTTCAGCCATGTTTAAAACAAAACATTCCAAAAAAAATATTTTACAAGAATCCATTAGTAATAACGTTACCGATTCGTATAGCAGTAAATAGAAACGATTTGTGGTTTGTGATAACATGTTGCAATCAAAAGATAGAAAAGACACAAATTATATATTTAAAAGAAAAAGAAAAAGAAAACTAAAGGATTGCTTGCTTGAGAATCAAATGGTTCAGGCAAGGACAGTAGCAGCATATAACAAGTTAAAGGAACTATGCGATGAGTAAACAGGAGCGGAACTCTCAACCTTCCCACAAACCTCCCACAACCCCTCGTTTTCCCGGTATCTCTTCATGGAAACCTCAGCATACCAAAGCTCCAAAAGACCATCTTGTTGAGGGGCTTCCCAGAAGATGGCAATCGTCCTGTGAGAGAAGGAGCAGATTTTGATGATGTTTTGCTGCTGCAGCTCTTCCAAACCTTCGACTTCCTTCCAAAGAGTCCCATCTGGCCAACGCCACAGTATTCTCCCGCCGATACCACGGCACAATAATAACTCAAATAAACACCAATCATTTCTATTTTCTGGATTAGCCTCTACTATTCCGTTGGTAGTAAACATAGGGGGGCTAGTAGTACTAGAACTAGTGGGGGGTGTGAAGTGAAAGATTTGACCATCCTCATCCACCCCATAAAAAACCTTGCCTTGTTGTATCACCACACTTTGTTGGATGTTGAGGGGCATCTTGGGCGTAGACACAAACAAAAACTCCCAAGTTCCGGTTTTACAATCATATACCTCTAACCAGTTGGAAGAATCAGCGACATCCCAGCACCCTCCAAACACGTATATCTTATTGTTTATCAAGCTTGCGGATGCTCCGCTTCGAGCCATCTTCATGGGGGCAGCTTCGTAACCAAAGTGATCGATAGCATCAAAAAACCTGACCTCCGATGTGGGCTTGCCGTTCATGAGTCCACCGATACAATAGATCCCCCAATTCGTCTTCACGAAACAGGATCCGGATAGTGGAGACGGAGACAAGCTAAAGCTCGAATGGACCGGTTTGAGACGATGTTGCAGGGGATGGAGGACGAACCACCTTGGGCTTGGATCTGGATACATGTGCATAAATACATACAAATATGGGTCCAACTTACCCAGCCGAGATCTCATGGCCCTCAGATCGTGGCACTCTGCCACAAACCGGTGGCTCCTGGAAACCGTGGCTAAGGCCAGCAGGTCCAGTCTCGACACCTGAGACAGGCAATCCATAGCCACATCATCTGGCAGCGACAATAACCCACACTCCTCCTTCTCCTTCGATTCCAATGGACTACTACTGCATCCCGCAATCGCACCTCTTCCCTTCATACCTGCTCCAGACACGGCAGCCTCCTGAGTGTGAAATATATATATCTTCAATTATTTTATATTCTATTATTCCCGCCTCATATACATATACATGTTCAGCAGAAATTGTTATATACCTTATTTCCTTTTTCTTGTGGTGTTAAATAAAAAATAAGCATATTTCCTATATTGTACATGGAAAAGTTTAATTTTCTATATCTAAGATAAATATCAAAGATTGATTTCTCTTTTCCAAAACCAACAAACTTTTATTATTAGCTCTACAAAAATTCATTGGAAACATATTATTATTGTAAATAATCTACATATACATAGTTTGTTTTTTCTCGGTATTTTACCATGTCTTGTTTGTTCTTTCTTAAATATATTTCCTCTTTTTCTATGGTATATCAAAGTTTAGTTTTAAATATTTATGATTTATTTACCTAAGAGTTTAAGGTTTAATATTTTTGCTGACTGCGTTAATTAACTATAATAACATGCATTTTTGTGTAAATGACTAGAATAACATACAAAAACAAAGAAAAAAAAAGTGAGTTAAAGTCCAAACTATCCAATCCATTAAATTAAATTAATTAGACCAATTTAAAAAAAGAGCTATTTAGCTTAATATACATAGAATGAAAAATAATTAGGTAAGTGGTAAAACCTTATTATATTTGCATGTCTGGTAACTCAAAAAATGTTAAAATTATGAATGTCTCCTTAGTAAACATAGAAGCAAATACAGTCGTCGTCTCCGTCAAGCCATACCCCCGCAGAACTCTAACACCATTGTATCTCTCCACGAATTTCTCCGTCATCTCTCTGCTCAGAGGAGCTCCTCTGACCACGACGATGCGCAGCGAGCTCAGATCGTACTTCGAATAATCTCCTCCGCGCCGTTAACCATGGCCACCAGCATCGGCAGGACGAGAGAGATGCGACGGCCGGTGAATATCCACGGCGGAGAGAAGTTGATCTATCTCGAACCTGGGGAGAATCACGATCGTCCACCCTAGCGCGATCAGACTCGTCGGAAAACCCTCGAAGTTGAATTTGTGGCACAAGATCCTCGCCGTCTCAAGGGTCCGAGCTTCCACGTATGACAGATCTGCCGACACCAAAACCTCTCTCCAATCAGAGATGTCTCCGCATCCTCAAACTAAAGAGAGCATGCCTTACTCCCATTGAGACACCAGAACGACGGAGCTGTCTTAGGATATTTGAAACAGAGACCATCAGATTTGCTGAAAGAGAGAGAAGAAGTACCTCCAATACACGCAGCCGGTGCTATTTCATTATGTGACTCGAGATCCAGAAGGGGGAGAGCACGCTCCAGCTCAGGCGAAGGAGCCGCACGTCGAAACGTGTATGAACTAAGATGTAGAGAGTAAAAGAAATAGGGGTATGTCGGGTATATTTTAAAAAGAAACAGTATACATACCATATAGCTAAATATACTTTATTTTATGTATATAGGATGCAATTTTTTTTTTTTTTTTTTTTTTTTTTTTTTTTTTTTTTTGTAATCCAGGGTACCCCGCTTCGCGGGTCAATCCCTGGGCCCGGTCAGGCCGCCGGCCAGCTTCACCCGGGAGGGTTTTCCCTGGGCCCGAAGGCCCAGTACCAGCGTTATGACAGGAAGCGTTGCACGGTAGTTCCCTCCGGCGTGGATCGAACCCCCTACCTGGGTGCAGGCGGGGACCCGTCCTAACCATTGGGCTACAACGTTCCGTCATATAGGATGCAATTGTTCTTTAAAAAACAAACACTTCTAAACGACGAGTGAAAATGCAACAAGATTTTTTTAATTCATTCATGAAAGACTCTAGAGAAGTTAGAAGGCTTTGATGATCAAAAATAAAAGGTAAAAGCTTAAAATATAAAAATATCCCCCACGACAACTCTCTCTTTTCCCTGACCCAAAGAACCCTGAAATCTTCAAACCCTTGTTTTTCTTTCTTTTTAACATGATTCCTCATCGTGTCGGTCATGTCCGCACTCTTCTCTACCATTATATTGTCTAACCAGAAATAATATAGTAAATGAGAACAAATTGTCTAAGCAGCATGACATATTTTGCATGCAATTGTGACACCGATGACAAATTGAACTTGTATTCAATTTTTTTTTCTTGGTCGTTTCTTATCGTGACTTGGAGAAGAAGAAACTTTTTTGGCTAAATCTAAGTTTTAGTAACTGATAACGGCTAGTGGTCGATTTTTGATTCAATTAGTCAACCAAAATTTATTAGGGTAAATTTCAATTATATCATTTTGGTGATACTATTTTTTATGTTTACCATCAATAAAAGAACATTTTCAAAAATACATTTCTCATTAAAGGAGAAAAGACTAAATTACCCTAAGCGAATCTTCTTCTCCATCGTGTCGTTTTCTTCCAGAAAAAAAAGTTCTGAAAAAATCTGAAAAATCAGACTGACAAGCTTCTTCATCCTCAATACTTTGATTTGCATCGAATCACCACCATCTGATCCAGTTTTCTCATTCTGATAAGTGAAAATTAGGGGGTTTTGATATCTCCCAATCCTTCAAATTCAATTTGGTGATGAAAGTCGAATGAAGAGATTTCGATCTTCTTGTACAGACTTGTGTCGCGTAGTCTCTAAGAAAAGTGCTGATGGAGAGAGAAACGGGGCCAAGTTCGTCCCAAAAGCTTAGAAGAGCCGAACGAAAACAAGAGGATGTGGAGGTTATCGAGTGGGAAGAGTACGACCATGAGCTCACTCATTTGTGGAGTCTTTCCTCTGCTCTGAAACTAGCCACCATGTGAAGAGTCTCAGAGTGGAAAGGAGATTGGTCGCCAGAAAATATGAGCGTACAGCATTTCAAACTCCTCAACCCTAAGGCTAACACCGTACGTGTCTTTCCCCAAGCAGCTGAAAACTCATATAATATGATATACACAAGTGTTACCACTACTAAGCTTAAGGTGTGTATCCATCTAAAATACTACTACTACGTTGTGGTTAAGCACTGACCTTCTGCATCCATATAGTACATCACGCTTACGGGAGGTGTTGCGCCACTTATGCCTTCAATTGATGTTACCCACTTAAAGCGACCTCCTCCACCTGACGAGAAGGTCACTAATTTATCTCTGTTTTCTTATAAAGATAATTCTTAGTGAGTTTGATGATAGTGGTAAGTAAGAAGCCATGTTTCCTTCTTCAGGTAGCTTGGCAATGGCTTCCCATCAAAAGTTCTGCTAGGAAAGATGATCTGCAGCTTTACCATTGGGTAAGAAGAAGTGGAACGTTATCACAATAAAAAAAAAACTTTGAGTGGTAAATGGTGTTCCATTCTAATAGCCCCACATGTGTTTTATGTTTACAGGTTAGAGTGGTAAATGGTGTTCCACCTACAGCTGACTATTCCTTTGCCAAATATAACAAGGTTTTTTACTTTTTACATATATCCCCACTTGATCAGTGTCCCGTTTGAGTTACTCCTCCTACTTTCATCTCTTCGTTTATGCTTCTTCTGGCCTCTTTTCAGAATTTCTATACTAATGTTCGTACCTTCTTTTTCTTGCAGTCAGTTGATATCTTGAAATACATGGACGATGAGTATGAGAATCATTTAACGGATCCTGTAAGTGTCTGCTCAACGAAGAGTTTCTGATTCATGCTTTTATGTAACAGAGAAAGTTTTTGCTTAGCCATTATACATGCTTGCTCTGGAAAATGTGGACTTTGTTGATTGTGCGCTCAACTTGTAGGTGTGGACCAAGGAAGAGACGGATCAGTTGTTTGAATTGTGTGAAAGGTTTGATCTCCGTTTCACTGTCATTGCCGATCGCTTTCCATTACCACGGACTGAAGGATCGTTACTATAGTGGTATGTTTCCTTCTCTTACAGACACCCTTTGCCCCTTCACTTGTTTTTATCTTTTGTTTATATTTCATGTTGCACCAGGGTTTGTTAAAAAATACGAGGACTGAGAAAATTCTCTTTCTTATGTAGTAACTCCGGCCCTGTTTCGTGCTAGAGATCAGTTGAGATCTTGTTTGTATATGCTGTCTTTCTCTATGCAGATTGGTGTCAAGGAGCTCACTGAAGGAGGTCATGACACTGACAGTGCAAGTGTTATGTGTTCCATGTGCGAGCAAAGATGCGTTCCTTTGCTCTCAAGTTTTTTCTTTTATTATTAAGTCAAAGGTTTTCTTTGCTTTCTTGCCTTTGGCTGAACCTCTCTCTTGAACCAATATGTGGTCTATCAGACACCATGTGGAGTTATGGCCATTTACTACCTATCTTTTTGACATCGATTCAATCACTGATGATCTCATTAATTTTTTTTCAGGTTATAGTTTCTGAAGTTCCTGAAATCATCTTTAGATGTATCAGCAGAGATGAAGCAGCTTTAGCTGTCGCTCATAAAGCTTTCAAGGCTCTTTATGATAATGCATAAGGTAGTCTTCACGTCAGTGCCAACCTAGCAATTCTTGTGGCTATTCGTGATCTTTGCAAGCTTGTTGTTAAAGAGCTTCCTAATAGAAACAAGGATATGTGAATTTTTGAAAAAAGTTTATAAGCTACTTATAAAAAATTATAAATTATTTTTAAGAGTCTCTAAACTATTCATAAAGGTTTATAAAATAATTAATGAAGTTTATAAACCATGTATAACTGTTTATAAAAATGTTATGAAAATTTTAAAATTCATTAAATGTATGATCTTATATATAGCTGAACTTATAAGTGTTTATAAATTAATATACAAGGTTTATAAATCTATTTATAGGAGTGAATAAGTCACCAACAAATTTTCCACCATTTCTTTTCTTATCAAAGAACATCATTCTTTTACAGTTACTTTTATAAGACCTTATAAAAAGGTATAACTGAGCATTGATATATAGTTTCTAAATCATTTATAAATATTTATAAAAATAATTTATAAGTGTAAAATCATTTATAATAATTTATAAAATCATCTTAAGGTGTTATAAATATTTATAAAGTCATTTATAAATAGTTTATAAATTATTTATAATAGTTTATAAATTATTTGTAATGGCGTACAAATATTTTATAAATATTTATAAAGTCACTATAAATGATTTTTAGTCTTTTATAAGGCTTTTCATATTACAAATATTATTTTAAAGGGTACATTAATTTTCAAAGGTTCTATAAGGGTTTGTTAAAATTTTATAAGGTTTATATAACCATTATAAGTGTTAATCTATAAGGCTATATACACAAATAAAATAAGGAATTAATAATAAATAAAATGTATATTTATATTTAATAAGTCAACTTCTAAACCCTTAAATTAGTTTAGAAATCAGTTTTTAAATTAACTTACAAACCATTATGAATCTTATCATAAGGTTTTTATAAATTAACCATAGAAACCTTAATCATTGTTTATATACCTTTATATATCAGCTTACAGACCATTAAATTAGTTTATGAATATTAATAAATCAACTTCTAAACCCTGGAATTAGTTTATAAACCTTTAGAAATCAGTTTATAGATTAATTTATAAACCCTTATAAATCATTTTATAAGGTTTTAGTACATTAACTTAAAAATATTAATGAGTTAGTTTTTTTTTGGAAACACTAATGAATTTCCTTAAAAAATAAGGTTTATAATTAATTAGCTTATAAAAATTTATAAATCAGTTAATAAACTTTATAAATTATTTTATTAAAAAAATATTTTATAAACCCTTATAAAGTAGTTATAATCCTTTATAAATTAGTTCTTAAGTCTTCTAAATTGGTTTATAATCATTGTTTAATCCATTTATAAACCTATATAAATACTTATAAGTCAAAAGCCAGTATATAAAATAAATAAATCAACCTATAAACCCATAAATTAGTTTATAAGGCTTTATAAGGATTATAAATAATTTATAAATGTTTATAAATCATTTATAAACCTTTATCAATAGTTTATATATATTCCTATAAATCATTTATAAGCCTTTATAAAATCAGTTATAAAACATTCATAAAGTTTATAAGGTTTTATATAATCATTTAAATAATTTATAAGGGTTTAAAAAACATTAATAAAGTTTAGAAAAACAACTTATAATGTTTATACACCAATTATGAGGGGTTTGTAAGTGTTTTTAAATGGTTTATAAATCAGTTTATGTTACTTTTAAAACTAATATTATTATAGATCTGGGTTTTATGATATTCTAATAATACATCAAAAAATTTTATAAGTTTTTATAAAGTTGTATATGAATAAGATATATATATATATATATATATATATATATATATATATATATAAAGATTTATAAAACAGAAATGAATATATATGCTTAGACAATTTATAATGGTTTATAAAGGTAAAATAAATTAGTTAGAAGAACTCAAAAATATTTAAATAGTTTATAACCATTTATAAAGTCTAATAATATAATTTATAAGGGGTATTATAAGAGTTGTATGAGTTTATTAATCAACTAAAAGAGTTTATAACCATTTAGAAAGTCTTATAAAACAATTTATCATGGTTTGTATAATAATTTATAAATATTTATAAGGGTATGTAAATAATTTATAAGGGTATATTAAAAAAATTATAAAATTTATAAACCATTATAAAGGATTATAAAATAATTTATAAATGTATGTAATATTTTTGAAGCGGTGGAACCTTGCTTGTTGTCCTCATGTGCCTTAGAATATGCCACATATCATCATTTCTTTACAAAGCCTGCACATATTCTTTAGTTTTATTAATTTAATCTTGTGTGTCAAAATGTTGGGCTTTAAACAAAAAATGGTTCAAAAGATGTTTATAAAGATTTATAAGGGTTTAAATAAATTTATAAAATATATAAATATATAATATATATATATATATTTATATAAGATTTGTAAGGGTTTATAAAATGTTTTAATGGGGTTTGACGAGTTTATATAGGGTTTATAAAAAATATAAAGGTTTCTAAAACCATTTAAATATTTATATAACTATATATAAAACCATTTATGAACCATTTAAAAATTTTATAAGAGCTTATAAGACATTGTATCAACCATCTATAAAATTTATAAAACAGATATAAATATTTATATAACTATTTTAAATATTTATAAAAATATTTAAAAGGGTTTATAAAACTAAAATTATTTTACAGATAATAATAATTCAACTTAAACCCCCGAAAATTACCTTATAAACCCTAGATCATTAAAATAATAAATCAGTTTCTAAACTCTTATAAGTCAATTTAGAAAATTTTATAAGTGCATATAAACTTGTGTTTCCTTTGTAAAAATTTAAAAGGTATTGTGTATCATTTATAAACTCTTATAAAAATATACCTATCAATAATAGTTTATAATTAATTATAAGAGTTTATAAATATATTTTGCTATGAACATAGATCATGAAGCGACGTGTTTCTTGCACCCTAGTATAGTCTGAGTCAGGGTCTAGTCTCTCCGCAGGCTCATACTCCCTTTTTTTCTGGGAAAAGTGCATATTCCAACCTGAACAATTTGGATCGTGCCAAATACAACCCGAACTAATGGTTAGTGCCAAATACGACCTGAACTCATTTAAAACTTTAAAAACCTACCCAAACTTTTTAAAACGTGCCTAAATCTACATTGAAATATTATTAAAAATTTGAAATTATATAAACTACTATATTTTCATCGTATTAAATTTTAAAAAACTTTGGTGATATTTTTTCTGATTTACATAAATACATCACATGTTTTTACTTATTATATCTTCAATAAACTTATTTCTTACTAAAATATAAATAATAAAATATTTATAATTACATGATCTTAAATATACTTAAAATTTTGAAGTTATTTATAAAAATTTCTTGTATAGATTATTTTTATTTTTAAAATTTAAGTTAATTTTTTCAAAGTTATTATTATATATTTAATATTTTGTTCAATTTTGAAAGATAAAAGGTTCAAAATATAAATAATTTTGAAAAAAATATCAAAATATATAATAATAAATTTGAAAAAAAATCACTTAAGTTATAAAAATAAAAATAATCTATACAATTTTTTTTTATAAATAACTTCAAAATTTTAAGTATATCTAAGATAATTTAATTATAAGTATTTTATTATTTATATTTTAGTAAGATATAAGTTTATTGAAGATATAATAAGTTAAAACATGTTATGTATTTATATAAATCAGAAAAAAATATCACCAAAGTTTTAAAATTTAATACGATAAAAAATAGTAGTTTATATAATTTTAACTTTTTAATAATATTTCAATGTAGATTTAGGCACGTTTTAAAAAGTTTGGGTAGGTTTTTAAAGTTTTAAATGAGTTCAGGTCGTATTTGGCACTAACCATTAGTTCGGGTTGTATTTGGCACGATCCAAATTGTTCCAAGTTATTATTATATATTTAATATTTTGTTCAATTTTGAAAGATAAAAGGTTCAAAATATAAATAATTTTGAAAAAAATATCAAAATATATAATAATAAATTTGAAAAAAATTCACTTAAGTTATAAAAATAAAAATAATCTATACAATTTTTTTTATAAATAACTTCAAAATTTTAAGTATATCTAAGATAATTTAATTATAAATATTTTATTATTTATATTTTAGTAAGATATAAGTTTATTGAAGATATAATAAGTAAAAACATGTTATGTATTTATATAAATCAGAAAAAAATATCACCAAAGTTTTAAAATTTAATACGATAAAAAATAGTAGTTTATATAATTTTAACTTTTTAATAATATTTCAATGTAGATTTAGGCACGTTTTAAAAAGTTCGGGTAGGTTTTTAAATTTTTAATTGAGTTCAGGTCGTATTTGACACTAACCATTAGTTCGGGTTGTATTCGGCACAATCCAAATTGTTCAGGTTGGAATAGGCACTTTTCCCCTTTTTTTTCTTGACCTCACGGTTTCCAAGGCAGAAGAACGTCAGATAGTTTCTAGGATCCTACTCTAACCCCTGTGCCCTGATAGCCTGAGTAACATCGTTGTACATCATCTCCAAGGTCCTCCTCTGCCAATCCAATATAGCTTGCACCGACGCACTCTCCGGGATACCTTCAGGCCACACTGGAACCACAACATAAACCCTAAACTTCTCTCCTTTCTCAATCTTGTCAACGATCTTGAGAGACAACTCTTAGGGATCAGATGCAGTGAATTGATGTCTTCCGGAGTGATCCCATCAGCAGCCCAAGCAAAAGAGCTTCCAAGGAAGTACTGGTTCTCAATGTAGATGAAGTCTTTAGCACGTCTTATCGCTTGAATGTATGCGTCTTGGATACTCCTGTTAATGACAGTATCTTTTCCACTTACGAAACCAGCTTCAGCAGCTACTTCAGGTGATTTATAAACCTTTATAAATCATTTTTAAAGTACAACTCGACGGTTTATAAGTATTTATAAAAAGTTTTAAAACAAGAGTTGACGGTTTATAAGTCTTTATAAAAAGTTTTAAAACAAGAGTTGACGACTTATAAGTCTTTATAAAAAAGTTTTAAAACAAGAGTTGACGATTTATAAGTCTTTATAAAAAAGTTTTTAAACAAGAGTTGATCGCACATATCTATAAGAACATATAAATGTGTGTAACTTGAGAATTCTTGTGAGGGATGCTAGAAAGAATGAGTATAAGCAACTCAAAAATAATTTATGAAAGTTTTAAACTGATTTATAAGAGTTTATAAATTATTTTTATGATTTTTTGTCAACTGAATGATAAGTGCTTATGAAGTAATTTATAAAGGTTTATAAACTGATTTATAATGGCTTATAAGCTGATTTTTCACAGCTATAAATAATTAGTTTAATAAACACATTTAGGTAAAACTCTCTCTCTGGTTCAGCCCCTAAGGTGCCGCCTCCATGGATCTCTGCTACTTTAGCTTGGTTGCTCAGCCTTCCATCATATGAAGCAGCTCACCATCCTCATGGATCCGTTGGTGATTTCGTCTTCTCCGTCGTGGTCCCGTCCTCCGCCTCCTCCGTCACGATTCCGTCTTCCTCCCGATCTGCCGCCGTGTTTGCCTCCTTATATGCCCCCAGAACCACCGTTTGAAGCTTTCTCTCCAACAAAACCGCCGTCTGAAGCTCTCTCTCCGCCAGAATCGCCGCCTGAAGCTCTCTCTCCAACAAAACCGCCGTCTGAAGCTCTCTCTCTGTCAGAACCGCCGCCTGAAGCTCTCTCTCCGCCAGAACCGCCAGATCCTCCTGACGCACCCTTCAGTCTCGTGTCTCTTATGTTCCTCGACACATCCTGCGCATTTTCTCAACCAGTTTCAAAAACTCCAGATCTGGAATCTTGTTTGTTGAATGTGGCTTTTGTGTTCTGTGATGAGGTTGCTTCTCATGTGTTTGTTGGTGACATACGGTTTGTCTCCAAACGATGGTATCCTCCAGATGGTAGTGTGGTTCTTTGCTCGATCCCCATCTCCATCTTCGCCTCTCTTCCTCGTCCATCAAACCAGGTTTTATCACAGAGATTATCTAGTTTAGTGTTGGGTGATGAGTTGATATATTTGGATTGGAATTTTGGACTCTCTTGTGGTCTGATTTTGTATACTGTCTTGGTACGCCTCTTTACTGCAGTATGCAGTCCCATTACTGCAGCATGCAGTCCCATTACTGCAATATGCAGTCCCATTACTGCAGTATGCAGTCTCATCTTTGTGGTACTCAATTCTTTTCAGTTGTGGCAGCTCAATGGATTGATGTCTCGCATTTCCTCTGTAATGGAGTTTGTTGCAGGGAGTGTATTGTTGAAGATTAGAGATACTTCTAACACTGAAGTTCTAATCAAAGGCTTTTTAGCCATGTTGAAGATTGTTGATTGTGCACTTGCTGCTGCTTCAATCTTGGGATTTATATCACTGATTGTGGTCTCTAATTTCCAAGGCTTCATCACACTTTACAACCTGATGGTCGTTGAGATTAGAGGACTTCTCGATGTCATTAGTTGTTCAAGTGTTTTGTATGCCCCTATCTTTATATGTGTTATTTGCATCTCTGTAATAGCTGTTTGTTTAGCTTTGATAGCTCTGTTTCCTTGTTCTGTGAACACCTTCTCCATTCTTGGAGAGTAAGAATCTATAAAATTGATGTTTGTCCAAAAAAAAAAAAGCTGATTTTTCACAGCTATAGCCCTGCAAAATATTCAAACTCCATAGTTAGACATTAAATTTTTGTTTACTTTTGGTGGAAAAGCAAAAGCATGGTATCTATCAGTTGAACACCAAGCACATGCACTTCTATTACTTCCTGCTAGCATTAAATAAATGAATACATGTCAGAAATGAGCACAAAATATCAAACTGAAGTCATGCCGCAATTAGCACAACATACCAATCTAATTCCATCCAAGTCTCTTGCAACCACAATGTAAACATCCACTAGTGTCTTGACAATGCAGCTGAAATTTCTATTGTCCTGAATAGTCTCAGAAACTTGGTACTTGGTCCTACCTTGTAGGAAGAGCAAGACATCTTACACCCAAGGCTATTAATTACTTCTACACGTTCCATTACCTTGTAGGCTGCTGCAAGATCATCCAGACCAAAGTGTATATAAACCATTATAAATAACTTATAAACTATTATAAATGATCTATAAATCTTTATTAACTTATAAATATTTATAAATTATATATAATTCCTTAAAATTAATTTATAAACCATTATAACTAATATATAAACATTTTATATACCATTATAACTAATTTATAAACATTTTATAAAGGTTTATTAAATATTTATAAGGGTTTATAATACTATTTACAAGAACTTATAAGCTATTTATAAGAGTTTATACATTTACTTAAAAGTGTTTACAAATTAATTTACTAGGTTATATACATATTTATAAGAGTTTATACTATGTTGGTACACGTACTTGCCTTTCTGGACTTGAGATCGAATATCTTCCTGTAAATTTTTCTGTCAAGTCTACACGAGTGAACTTAGAGATTTAAAAATATAATAGATTTCCAATGCGTACTCAGAATAATGATGATCTGATGCAGATCCCATAATGAGCTTCTTAATTTTGCTTTCATGGATGAGTTCTAATATCCCTTGCTTCACATCGTTCATCTTTATACACGATATGTAAATATCGTCCTCGTTCACCTGCGATCGGACAACAAGAATCAGGAGGAACACAACGATTTCAAAGCAAGAAGAGAAAACTGCACCAATCAGAACCGGATCTGGAAACAGCCGAATGAAACATTGGCTTCGGCCCCTAATTTTTTTAGCGATTTTTTACATAGGTTTAAATCCCTAAACATTAGTTTCAGCCCCCAATTTTTTTAAAGTTCTTAAAAAATGTTTTAAGCTCCAAATTCTCAGATCCGGCTCTGTCACTAATATATATATGAAGAAGGCAACAGAACAAAACAATATCCCTTCTTGTTGACAGATGTCAAAATAATCATGTAATGTCTCGTAAATGATGGCCTCCAGTTCTTCAAGCTTACGTGCTGAAAACATCACCA
The DNA here is from genome assembly GCA_026261945.1 of Hirschfeldia incana. Classification (NCBI taxonomy): domain Eukaryota; kingdom Viridiplantae; phylum Streptophyta; class Magnoliopsida; order Brassicales; family Brassicaceae; genus Hirschfeldia; species Hirschfeldia incana. The sequence goes on along the minus strand of JABCMI010000138.1, from coordinate 3,709 downwards.
AAAAACACATTACATATGAAGCATCGAAAATTGCTACATGGGGACCATATAAATCAATCAGCAATGAAAATTACCAGCATGAGAAACAGTTTTTGGCTGATAAACATGGAGGATGCAGACTTTCTTGGCACCAAGGTTCCTCAAAGCCCAAACCAGAGTCGATCTGCTCTCTTTGACATCAGTCTTCACAGAAATATGAACAACATCATTTCCCATGGCCATGAGTTCCGCCATTGTTGTCCTTTACCTTTGTCTTTGTGTTCTGTCTTCGTTTTCCCTGTAAAGTGAAAAGGAAAAAACAGAAAAACAAAGAAGCATCTGACAGAAAGAGTCCAAGGATGGTTAGTGGTAACCCTCAGCATCTTTTTGTTGAATGTTTCAGTTTTCCTACGATGGACACCTTAAACTCAACGGGTGGTAGCTAAAACACAAGTCAATGCATAACAACTACTGAAAAAATAATAAATACATTACATATGAAGCATCAAAACAAGCTAGAAAAGATCAAAAAGTGTATAATTCACCTGATGAGATGTAGCATATTTCGTTACATAAGGTTAACATTTGATTGAACAAGAGTAAATAAATACCTGAGTGTTTGTGTAATGCAAACCAGCAACCAAAAAGGGGAAAAGTGGACCATAAAGACCGTTGGGGATTTCAGTCAAATTCTGGAACGATAAAGCCCCACCCTGCAATGCAAATGCAAGCAATAAAAACTAAACGGCATCATAAGATCTGACCAAATGGGCCACAGAATTAGTATTAGTCCTAGTAATAATAAAAAAATAATTACCGTATCAAAGCCATGATGATGATCAAGTGACATTCTTCTAATGCTAGTTATCCACAAAAAAAACATGAGATCTGCAAGAAACAAGAGAAGGGGAGTAAGTAAGCAAGCCTATTAATAACTTTAGTTTCCACTCAAAGAAGAAGTATATTTCACTTGGATGGAGAAATAAGCAGGAATCCAAAGGAAGGAAGGGCAGCCGAGAGCTTTTCTTTGATTCCGAAAGGGCATAAACTGTTCAACAACACTCCTTCCTCAACTCTTTGGAGGCCAAAAAAGCGGTACTAGAAATAAACTATCAAACTTTTAGCAAACTTATCAAAAAGAGAAAGAGAGGAGAGGACTCACACTTGGGTAAGAATTGTGAAATGGTTTTTGTCTGCTTGCGCTGCAAAATCAAGACAGGAAGCAGAGCCGTTCTGAAAGCCACTGTGGACGAAGCAATCACGACCCACCTGGCAAATTCATCTGAGTGAAATTAACTCAAGACACAAAAACTGAACTATTCAACTAAGAAAGAAACAAAACAGCAAGTGCTCTGATGAAAGCTGCTGTGTCTGTCTTTTTACCAGGGCAATCCAGTGAGGTCATGGTATGAATCAAGCAACGAGATCACATGTCTGGTCAAAAAATCATGGCTAGCCTCACTAGCTCCGATCAAATCCTGGCCCAAGTCTAATCCATTGCCACCACCACCGCCTAGGCCAGTGATCGAGTCCAGGTCTGTGGGGGTGGAGAACAGCCGGGATTGGAGAAGACGAAGCGACGGTGGGGAGGAGACATGTTGAGGAGAGAGAGGAGAAAGAGAAACAGGAAGGGGCTTCGAAAGAAGACATTGAGCAGCTCACCAAATTCAAGTTTCGTAAAGTTGGTGATGTCAACAAACACGCCGCTGATGAATCCCAAGGAAACACCGAGGGAGTGATGACAGAGTGTGGTACAGATTCTCCCGTTGAACATACTATTCTGCAGGAAGATGCAGTAAGTTTACACTATATATTACACACAATTAACTCTTCTCATCTTAAAAGATCAAACGCTAGATATGTTCTTATTTTATGCCATTTATAGGAATTTGCATCTGTCTCTGTGCATATGAAGAAGAGAAGCGAACTAAGGGAGCTTCCTTGTGGACACCATTTCCACTGCTCATGCGTAGACAAATGGCTGTGAGGAAAGAGTAGCAACTTGGATCGTGAGGAAGTCTAAGAGGAGACAGCTTTTGCTTATTCATGTTGACCCCCACACAACATTTGGTCAGGAAACATGGGGTCCAAGGGAAAAAAACACGACTGGTGTTTTCTTATATATATGCATGTGTTTGTTATTATCATGATATTTATACAAATTATTATTGTATTTTTTTTTTTTTGGATTGGAAAGGAATCAGGTCTGTACATTTATGTCTGTCGTACTTTCGTTTGCAACCACTATTGTATTACCTCTGTGTTGACCTCGTATTGTTAGAGATTTTTCATGATCATATTGAACTTTCATTATCTGGAGATTTTGATCTTTGTGTTTTAAGTTGTTCGTTCTAGGCTAAACAAAAGCGAGGCTGCAATGATGTGTGTAGGAGACTGGTTCGATACATGGAAAATAAGTAAACATTTAAACCAATAAAATTTCACTTAATAACACCATTTAATCCCAACAGTCTAAAGCCAACCGTTAATGGTGAAAGAGTTGAACTTACTTCCAGCCAACTTCTTTCTCAGCTCTCTCTGTTGAAGCACAAACTGCAGTTGCATTCTCCTGCCCTTCTTGGACAGAGCTTGATAGGTATTTTCTGCAACAAATGTGTTCACGTTTCAGACATGTTTAAACAAAACATTCCAAAATATATTATACAAGAATCCATAATAATAACGTGACGTCACCGATTAGTAGAAAACAGAAACACGATTTGGTGGCATCTTTGCTGAGGGAAACTACTGCCCTCGCTTGAACCCAATCAGGGACTCACGCAGGCTAGTCTCATCGGCGTTAATGGCTGAGGCCCTAGCCATCCGTTCGGCGGTTATGTATGCCGCTTCGTCAAATGTTAAATATCTTATGATCCAGTCCGACTCCCCTCTCCTTGGTCAAGCTGCTGAACGAGAAGGCATCAAGGCCGGCTTTGTTTGGGATTTTATTTGATATCTACCATTTCAGTACTTTGTTTGATGTAGTGTCTTTTGTTTTCATTCCTGGCTCGAGTAGTGCGGAGGCTGATTCTGTGGCTAAGTCAGCCCTCTCATTGCTTAACTCCCTTGGTGGGGTGTAGACTCTCTATTTATGAAGGAATGAATGAATGTTTGACAAAAAAAAGAAACACGATTTGGTATGTGATAACATGTTGCAATCAAAAAGATGGAATAGAAACAAAATGAAAAAAAAAAAAAAAACCTAGAAAGAAATAGTAATTCAGGCAAAGATAGAAGCAGCATATAACAAGTTAAAGGAGGAAGTATGCGATGAGTCTGAGAGAAGAGCAGCGTAATCAACTGACCCCAAAAGCTCGTCTCCCGGGAAACTAATAATGGAAATCTCAGCATACCAAAGCTCCAAAAGACCTTGTTGTTGTTGAGGACCCCTCGGAGGCCGAGCTTCTACGAAGATGGCAATATTATCCCTAGACAAGGAGCAGATTTTGATGATGTGATGCGGCTGCAGCTCTTCCAAACATGTGACTTCCTTCCAACGAGTCTCATCTGGCCGACGCCACAATATTCTCCCGCCGATACCACGGCACATTAATACTGCCTCTGCCTCTGCCTCAAATAAAAACCAATCGTTTCCCATTTCTGGGTTAGGAGGCTCTGCTATTCCGTTGGTGGTAAACATAGGGGGCTAGTAGTACTAGTACTAGTGGGGAGTGTGAAGTGAAAGATTTGACCATCCTCATCGACCCCATAAAAAACCTTGTCTTGTTGT